>PVKC010008993.1:0-27386 GCA_004027635.1 Crocidura indochinensis
AAGCTTTTGACAAGATCCAACACCCATTCGTGTTGAGAAATAAAGGTGGAAGGAACTTTACTTTGGATAGTTAACAGCTATCTATAAAAAACCTATAGCCAAAAAATTACTCCTTATAGTGAAAATTTGAAAGCATTCTTGCGAGATCAGGCACAAGGCCAAGATGTCCACTGTTTCCATTCCTATTTAACATTATATTAGAAATCCTAGCAACAGTAATCAGGCAAGAAAAAGAAATCAAAGGGATACAAATTGTAAAAGAGAAAGTCAAAAAAAAGAAAAAAAGAGAAAGTCAAATAATCTCTATTTGCATATGACATAATATACAATGAAGACTTAAAGAATTAATAAAAAAAAACTTCTAGGGGCTGGAGAGATAGCATGGAGGTAGAGCGTTTGCCTTGCATGCAGGACAGTGGTTCGAATCCTTGCATCCCATATGGTCCCCCAAGCTTGCCAGGAGCAATTTCTGAGCATAGAGCCAGGAGTAATCCCTGAGTGCTGTCCAGGTGTGACCCCAAAACAAAAACAAAACAAACAAAAAAAAACTTCTAGAAACAATAAACTGTACAGAAAAGTGGCCAGCTACAAAGTCAGTTACCAAGAATTGGTTGCATTCTACATAAAAATAATGAATCAAAAGAGAAAAAGATTAAAGAATCTACCCCATTTAAAGTTGTGTCCAAAAACATCAAGCACCTAATAATCAACTTTAATAAAAGAGGTGAGAGACATTTACTACAAAAACTTCAACAAAGCACATCATTAAGAAAAAAATAAAAGAAGACCTTAGGAAATGAAAAACATTCCATGATTGTGGATTGGAAGAATGTCAAATGAATGCCAAAATGAATATCCTACTTAAACTACTGTATAGATTTAATGCAATTCCTATCCAAATTCAGAAATTCTTTAAAGACTTAGAATAGTCAATTATAAAACTTTTGTAGAATCATAAAAGATTCCAGATAGCTAAGACCATAAGGAAAAATAAGCATCTCATTAACTAATTTGAAGTTATACTGCAGAGTCATTGTGATCAAGAGAGTGTGGTACTAGAATACAGAATCTCTGCTCAGTGGATCAGAATAGAGTGTCCAATGACAAACACTCATATTTATGGTCAGCTAATTTTTGACAGAAGAACTGAGAACATGAAAAGGAATAAAGACAATATCTTCAAAAAAAATAGTGTGGGAAAATTGTTTGACCACAATTAAGAACTAAAAGTTGGATCCATATCCCACAGCTTACACAAAAGTCAAAGCAAATCAAAGACCTTGAACAGGCCTGAATCTATAAAGTACGTTGAGAAAACTATAGGTAGAACTCCAAAATCTAGTGCCATGGCTAGGTTTTGAGACAGATCTCAAATTAGTCTTCAATGATATGATGCCACTGGTAAAAAAAAAGATTCAAAACCAAACAAATGGGACCACATTAAACTAAAAAGTTTTCTTTATGGCTAAAGAAACATGATATAAAACACAAAACAGCTAATTGAATAGAGAAAGTGCTTGCACTCATAAGATAAAGGTTTGATAACCAGGATCTATGAAGTACTTAAAGATCAACAACAAAAATTAAAAAATAAAAAAATAAACCATAAAAATCAGGAGAGGAGATGGACATTTTCTGAGGAAGACCAATAAATAACAAACAGGAACATGAAAAATTTCTCATTGTCACATATTACTAGGAAAGTTCAAATCAAGATGACTATTGCCTATCATCCTACACCAGTAGGAATGGCACATCTCAAATACAAATGGGAGCAGTCTTTGTGGATGAGGGTGTTTTGAAAAGGAGCTCTCATCCACTACTAGTGGGAATATTGTCTGTAAAAAATATAAAGGGTTCTCAGTAAACACAGAATTGAGCTACCACAAGACCCAGCAATTCCACCTTTGGTTATCTATTCCCAGGACAGAAAACCATTTATTTAAAAGGACAGATGAACATCATTTTTCACTTAAGCACTCAGTATAATAGCTAAAATTTGGAGTTAACCTAGATGTCCAATGACAGATGTCCAATGATATGAAGATGTGGTATATAAACACAATGAAATGCTACATAGCTAAAGGAAAGTTGAAATCATGCAATTCACTGTAACATGGATGTTGTAATGCTCCCAAATGCCATATTTTCATCCAGGGAAATTGGGCCTGGAGCAAGGGTCATCACAGTAAATAATCCTAAGAAATAATCCTAAAACATAATCCTAATAATCCTGTGGTTAAGTAGCAGTCTATCTCTTCAAGCTGAGAGAGAGCTGCCTGCCAGAACTGCGAGGGTTTTTTTGTTTTGTTTTTAATTTTTATTGTGGCCAGAGTGAGTTACAAATCTTTCACAGTAATATTTAAGGTACATAGTGATAATGAATAGGGGGGATTCCCACCACCAGTGTTGCAGTTCTTATTGAGTACAGAGACCACCCCTAGACAGGAGAGTAAAGACAGAAGCCTATCCTGAACCAGTCCTGCCCAGGTTTATCTGAAACATGTAAAATATGTTAAGTAGGAAAACCTCTGTTTTGGATAAAACCAAATTGTAAACAAACAGACACAAAGAAATTAGGGATGATCTTTGTTTGGGGTGAAACAAAGTTGTAAATTGTAAACCACCAGGATTGAACTAGAAAATATGTTAAATGAAATAAACTGCAGAAGAATAAACACAGAATATCACTTATGATTTTTAGAATAACTAGGTAAGGCAATGCAGTGGTTTAAAAAGGGAATGCTGATATTACCATTGACCCCAGGGTATAGGGGAAGGAAAGAAATAAAGTGGAGAGGAGTGAAAGAAGGGATGAGAAGCACTGGGAGGGAGGGGGGGAAAGGGATCAAGGAGATTCAGGTACATCAATACTGTTAAGGAATAATAGAGCTAAATATCTACAACACCGAGTCAACAGCACTGAAATCATGAGGTCCAAATTTAACAATTGAACTTAAAAAAGGTACTTGTCAAGATGGCAGGTTAGGGGAGGAGGCTGTGGTAGGGGAACATTTGTGAAGGGATGTTGACACTGTTGGTGGGATCAGTGCTAAAACATTGTCTAAAATTAAACATTGAATAACTTCATAAAGTATGATGCTTTGGCGCTATAATAAAACAAATTTTAATATATAATTTTTATTTTGATCATATTGGTTTACATAACTTTCACAATAATATTTTAGGTATAAATTAACATTGAATCAGAGGAATTCCCATCATGAAGTTTGTCTCCCCTCCCCTCTCCGTTCCCATACTATCTTCCATATCCCCCCTCACCACCACTCCCGGACCGCCAGAACAGGTGGTCCCCTCTATGACCAGTTTACTACTTATTGATCATATGTATGTTTGATCCTGGTATCCTCCTTTATTTCCCCCTCTATTTGAGAGACAAAACTAGATAGTTCAAGTTATATCGCTTAGTTTAAAGAAAAGAACAACAAAAAAGTGGGGTAAAAATCAAATAAGCCAAAAATGGGTGTAGACCTTCTAGAGGCTCTTAACCTCAGTTTGAGAGAGGACAGGAAAAAAGGAATTGAAGTACCTCAACAATACAAGAAGAAATATCAAATAAAATATCTAGTAAGCACTACAGCACTCATGGCAAGAACCACATAATAGCCTCGGTCCTACAATAAGACCATGCCAGAGTGGAAAAATAAAGAGAAAGATAAAATAACATTAGATGAAATTGGGGACATCAACTTCTATATCTACACTGAAACACAGAATTAAAAAAAATAGAATAAAAATAAAAAATAAATACATAGATAATAAAAGAAGAAAAAAGGGGGGAAAAGGAGGGATTTTCCCCCCAGCATAGGCATAGTAAATGTTGGGGGCATTAGGGAGGGAATTCCCTTGGCCTAGGATATACAAGGTTTCTCCTCCCTTGAAGTATGCTATCATGGGACTGTCTGTAGACTCCTTGTCAGTTCATTTACTCTCCCTTGGGTGCTATTGTGGTGTATGGATGACTTCTGCTTTGTCATGGGTGATAAAATCAGCCCTCTGTACTTAGAGATCTTGGTAGCTACACAGATCAAGAAGTGAAGCTTATGGTAAAGACTTTCTTTGTGGCTCTAGGAGCTCTGTTTCTTCTGTGTCATTTTAATCCATCTTCTGTGGTTGGTGGTCATGGTCTTTGCGTTGCTCCTAGGATGGAGTGTGAGATAGAGTCTTTTGTTATGTTTCTAGAAGACTTGTTCCAGTTGCGATGGTCTCAGTCAGATCTCTGGAATTAGAGATCTTGTTTGTTGTTCAGATCGTAGGCCAGAGCCTAAACTAGAGTTTTTTTTTTAGTGGTTCTAGGATGGGTTCTGTCCAGTCATGGTTGCATCCACCAGTCATCTGTAGATAGTGATCTTGGCTTTTGCACAGATCTAAGTATGACTAGCCTGATTTTGTCTTGTCGTTGACTGGTAAGGTAGGACAACCTGCTCTTAGATCCAGTTGTTCCCCTTTTCTCATTGTCAGTATATCATTTTCAAACTGGTACATGTTGGTGTCAGGGCTATATTAAGGCTGCCCCGGAGGAGGTTTGGTTCCTGGGGCTGTTGTGGATAATTGTGTTTTTTCTATGTCTAGGATTCAGGGATCAAGGTTGAACGGTTGGTGTCTAATTCTCTAGGGTCTACGTTGGGTCTACATGACATGTGAATAAAACAATTTTTTTAAAGAATGAATCAATGGGTTAATGAATGAGTGAAGAGGCAGAGGTAGGATTTGCACATGACTTGAGTTGATTGGCTTGACATAGTCACTAAAATAGGGAACACAGGGAAAGGAGCAACATTCCAAGAGTGAATTTTCATGAATGCTACTTGTGTACAGGGTCTCTCAAAGCTCTAAAGTCACTTTGGTCTAGTCACATGGACATTCAACTCGATGTTCAACAATGAGCCAGGACACATGGGTACCCAGTATTAATGGAACATGTACCCAGGTGGTGGGAAGAAAGCAAGCAGGGTTGGGCGGGAGCCCAGTTGGTTCTGAAGAGTTTTCCTGAGGGGCAGATCCTGAACTAATAGATTAGTTGAGGATTTGGTTTTGGGGAGTATTGGAAGCACTGTTTGTGGCACAGGTGTTGGGTGGGAGGGCCTAGTTTTGTCTATCCTGACTTCTGTGATTCCCAGGAGAGGACAGGAACTAAACAATCAACACCCAAGTTCAACATTTCTTCATCTCATTTCCTGACTGACCCGTAGCTACAAAACAGCAATTCTCTCCAGCCACATGCCTGAAGGTAGAAGGCATTCCAGATCCACAAATATTATTTCCCTGATGCATGAAACTAGACTTTGATTAAATATCATAGCCAGGATTTGGTAATGGAGCGCGAGACTGTCATTTATCAGGGAGAAATGTGGACGAAATGATTCATTAAGTCCCTTTTGAACACCTTCTGAACTTAGCGCCAGGGCAGAGAGGGGCCCCAAGGAGTTAAGCTTGTTTCAGCTATTTGTGGGGCTCCTCTCCAAACTGATCCTCAAGACCTCTAACTGTCTTGGGTTCCCAGCCTGCTGTCTCCCATGTGCACAAGCCAAGTGCTGCACCTCCTTCGAGTTGTTTAGTGAGGGAACCAAAGAACAAAGTTTTCAGAGAGCAGCACAAGCAAAGCTCTGGAGAGGAAGCAAGTTGAAGGGTTGAAATTCTCATGCTCTGATGTAGCTTCTAATGTGAAATTGGAGTGAAAAAGATGCGATGAGAGTAGGGTCAGGGCCAGAACCGTCAATGATCCTACTGCATGGTGTTAAGTCTCCCAAGAAAGGGCAGGAGAGCCATACAGTGACCCAGTTTGGGACTTAAGATGAGGTTGGCTGCTGAATGTTCAGCCCAGGGACTGAGAAAGGATCCATGAGGCCTATAACTCTGGGAACCAGCAGTGGAAGCAGGTCATGGAGGCTGTAATCAGGAACGTGAAGATTTGCTACTGGAACATAAGCTTCAGGGTCATTTCTAAAGACAAATACAAAGGCCAGCATCTCACCTGCACACTGTGACTGTCACACCAGCATGGTCTCAGAGCTGCCACTCCTCATGTAGAGAGAAAGTGAGGCCCAGGAAAGTGGCTTCTGGAAGTGACACACTCCTCATCCCTCTGCCCAATCAGAACTCACTTCTTTGTTGAGAAAGTGGGAAAGAGCTACCTTTGAGGCTCTGGGATTTGGGGAACTTCCCCTGTGTGGGTACCCATGATACCCAGCACAGGGTAAGCGGTATAGAGGCTGTCTTACTCTAGAGCATAAATGTCATCCTGTCTCTCTGTCTCTCTGTCTCTCTGTCTCTCTGTCCCTGTCTCTGTCTTTCTCTCTCTCTCTCTCTCTCTCTCTCTCTCTCTCTCTCACACACACACACACACACACACACACACACACACATACACACACATGCTCGTGCGCGCGCACACACATGCACACACATACACACAAAACTGCAAATTGATTATTATATTCCTGTCTTCTCAGTAGAGCAAGGGGATGGGGTGAGGATACACCCAGGCTCAGCTCTAAAGATTCCCACAGAGAAGAAAGGGTTTGGGGACCTCAGGGCTCTTGGAAAGTGGGTTAGACAGGGACCTCCCAAAGATTTTGTGCGTATTTCCTCATCCCACTAAAATGAGCAATAAAACCATCTTGTTAAAAGAGAGAAAGCTGATGGCATTTATGTGTATCCTTGAGCATGCCAGTTCTGGGTCAGAGATGGGGGAACAGTCCCCTCTCTTAGTAGAAACAAAAGGACTGACTAGGCAGGAGATGAATTTTTCATTATCTTAAACACGGAAGGGTCAGAGCACTACATTCACTCTGGGCCAATTAACCAACCCCAAGACCTGACTTTGGTCTCTCCAGATCTGAGAGAAGCAGCTCTAAGATACCATGGCCCCCCTTTTTGAATATTAGGCCATACCACAGCACTCAGGATACTCATGGCTCTGTGCTCAGAAATAGCTCCTGACAGGTTCCGGGGACCACATAGGATGCCGGGAATTGAACTCAGGTTTGCCCTGGATTGGCTGAGTGTAAGGCAACTGCCCTACCACTGTGCTATCTCTGCCCCCTAAGATACCACCTTCTGAGCTTCCCAGATTTAAGATGCTACTGCCTTCTAGAAACTCCAGACTCTCCTCTTCTGCCTTCTCTATGTGTCGTTTGTGCCTGTTGACCCCTGTGATGTCTCCAGCTTAGTGTGGCAGAGTGGAGTGAAAATCCTCACCTAACAGAATGAGCAAGACATCAAGGTTTGCTCCTTGGTGGGGATCAGGTTCTGATTCTGCCACCTCACAGTTCCCACTTCTGGTTCCCCACCTACCTCCAGGGTGGGGAGGCAGGGAATTGTCAGGGTGCTGTGAAGAGTGAGGGGAAAATGCCAGAGGAGGTGCTGTGTGTTGTGTCTTTGAAGTGAGAGAAAGTAAGATTCAGAGATGAATACCAAGAAGAGGTTCTTGTCTTGCATGTGATAACCCAGTTTGGTCCCCAGCATAGTCTATGGTCTCCAAGCATGGAGCCCAGAGTTGTCTCTAAGGATCCAAGCACTTCCAGGTACAATGCAATCTCCTACCCACCTCCCCAGAACAGCTCAGGAGTGGCTGCCAGAAACTGTTGCATCCTCACTGTTTCTCCCCACAATCCCTAGCTCACTGCCTCTTCCTTATTCTTTTTTGTTTGTTTCTTTGTTTTTTTTTTGTTTGTTTGTTTTTTGGGTCACATCCAGCAGTGCTCAGGGGTTACTCCTGACTTTATGCTCAGAAATCGCTCCTAGCAGGCTCAGGGGACCATATGAGATGCCAAGATTCAAACCACTGTCCTGCATGCAAGGTAAACGCTCTGCCTCCGTGCTATCTCTCCAGCCCTCCCTTATTCTTGACAGCCCCTATTACATTGCACCAGTGAGGTCTGTTGCCTCTCTCCTTCCTCCAAAGGAAATTTCCATTCTTTTGGCTGTTTTCTCCTGGGGTGAATTGGAAGTGTTGGTGCATCCCAGGGCTATGGGAAACCCTAGCTGGCTGTGTCCCCTACTGTGGGTGTTCTCAGTGTTATCCCTAATGACTATTCCATCAGACACCTGGAGCACATCCAGGTGACAGCCAGCTCCAGCTGAAACACCAGTCACCTTCACCCAAACTCCTCCTCCTGGGCCCTGGGGTGAGGAGGGTTAGAGATGAGGCTGTTGATAGGAGCTGGGAACTGAGGGACACACCCTCCCTAGCAGAGAAGGAGGAGATGGAAAAGAAGAGGGTAGGGAGATGAGCTGAGGGTTCTGATGCTGGGGCTGTGATAATGGAATGAAAGAGATGGTCTTTGAGGCACCCAAGAGATCCCCAAAGGGAGGTCCCAGCATTGGCAGCCATGGGAACCTTGAGGAGGGACAGGCTTCTGCCTCTGGAGCCCCTTGTTTTCTGCTGTTTGCATGCAGAGTGGAATTCATTAAGTTCCACAGGGCCCCCTCGGTGGCTGAAAATAAACCCAGCCAGGCCCCCAGCAGCGTGCTCACTCTCTTGCCTGCTGTGCCACGGCGGCTGTGATGGAGGGGCGGCTGTTGCCCCACGGTGGGATCAATGGCCCCCACACCCTCTCCCTACTGACTGCCTGCAGAGCGCCAGGCAGTCTGAGCTCTGCTGGATCCTGCGGTGCGTGCAGACACATGGGCGCGTGCAGACAGTGAGACACACACATGCACACACATGGACGCACGTAGGAGCACGTGGATGTGAGGATAGGAAGGCAGGATCTAGGAGCACACAGGGACCCACCAGACAGTCCTGTTCCCTGCTTTATTTCCTTGTGCTTGTGCAGACAACAGAGGGTCTCGCTCCCACAGACAGGCTCCTCCCGGAGGAGAAGCCCTTAGGAAATGGTTTCAGAATCACAAAGTCACAGGCTGCTCCCGGATCTATCGGCTGCTGAAAACATGAGTCTGGATTAGGTCCTGATCTCTGTCCTTTACTATCTCTTCTTTCAAGCCCATGCCTGCCTCCCCCTGCCACCCTTCTTTGGGGCTTTTTAGATTTGGGATATGTCGGACCCTGACTCTTACTTGGACTTCTCAGACTTGCTCAGTCACTCAGTAGCATATTGTTGCCGTCACCTGTGTTGTAGCTTCTTAGCTCAGTGGTAGTGGTGAGTGACTCTACATTCCTGTAGACCCTGTGCACAGTGCATGGCTGGTACCCCCCAATTTTTACTGCCTCACACACATTTCAGACATTGTTTCAGGCACTACAACCAGAGGTTGTGCCTTTTGTCCTCCGTCTCTATTCCTGACTTATGGATTAGGTCTCATATTATTGGTGGCACTGCCCAAGTAGCCCTTTAGTTTATTGTAGCCTTTAGTCCACATGTTTTTAGGGTGCTGTGAAGAGTGCTGGTTCAGAAATCTGAGCATGTTTGAAGTTTCTCAGCCAGTTTTGATCTCTCCAAGTTGTGCCTTGGTCCTGACTTCTCAATAGAGTCTTCTTTCCTGGGATTCCTAGGTTCACGATGGCGAACCTATGGCATGCGTGCCAGCTGTGGCGCGTGAAGGCCTTGCAACTGGCACGCAAGAAGGTCCACAATTAAGATATGCGGCGTGTGCCTCATAGTTTTTAGATACTAAAATCTTGTTACTAAGGTTTAATTGATGTGCTGGCACTTTTGAGGAAATTTTTTGGTTTTGTGTGGCAGTTTAGGCACTCGGGCTCAAAAAGGTTAGCCATCACTGCCTGGGAAGGTCCCAATGTGTGACAAGAAGCCTTCCCGATCCTCTGCCTTAGCCTTAGAACCAGGGCCTATAGAAATCCAGCAGCTACTCCGGAGAATAAAGCATGTTTACGCTTCCTTCAGGATCAAGATGTCTCTTTTTCCTCCATCCCCAGCCCTCAGCAAGGCCGGTTCTGTCCTTTGTTTTTCTGCCTCCAAACTATGCCCTCAGAAAACACTCCAGCACCATGGGGTTCTCATAGCAGGTGCTGGATCTCCTTTAAGGCCTCTGGACCTGTGCTGGAGCCCTTACTAGGAAAGCAGACGTGTCGAGGTTTAGACAAGACAGTCTAATGGTACAAACTATGTTCACAAGCTCAGAGAACACTCTTCCTTGGAGTCTCAGCCTCATGGACAGACTTCAAGGCATTGTGCCCACTCCCAGCCTCAGGCACTGACCCTGCTTCTGTGCTGGCAGAGGGAGAGTGTGCAACTCTTTAAGCTGTGGCCCCAAAGTGGGTATGTGCACCCTGTTAGTGAGAACAGGAGTAACAGTCTGAGAAGCCTGTAGGCCCTGCAGTCCCTGCACGTACTCCAAGTGGGCCCACAGTTGGCACTAGGATGCCACAGTGGCTCAAAAGTGGGAGGCCTGAAACCTTCACCACTGAAGCCCCATATTTTGCCTGGCCCCTACTTCCTCCTGCCTCCTCCTGTCTCCATCTTCTTTGCCCTGAATGAGCCAGGGGCTCCTCAACACTTATCTTTGCTTCAACCCAAAGAAAGCCACTCTCAGGATGGGGAATGCAGGACCTTCTTGCTTCCTTCATTCTGTACCCCACGTTTCAGTGAGTTATATACTTCAACCCTAGAGCACTGTTGCCTTCTGTGCCACCATGCCTTAGTGGTTCTGTGTGAACTGTGGGGGCTCTGAGAGAGAGGTGAGGTGCAAAGTACATGCTCCCACTAGTGACAAGGTGAGCGTCAGGGAGACAAGGGCCACTCAAGGCTCCTCACCCCACATGGCTCTCAGGACAGAACAGGCTGCATCCCATGGGCACCCTTGAGATCCAGAGTGGGGAGGCAGACTCCAGGAAAGGCAAAGTGGATCAGGAGCTGGCTAGACAGTAGGTAGGTGATATAGCATAAGCTAACAGAGACAGAAGAAGCCTGAGCAAGGCTGAGAGCAGTGGCTCTGCTGTGGCTTCCTTTGATTACACTCTTGGGCAGCTCGTGCTGGTGCCAGAGAGCCTCAGGATCAATTGAGGTGCTGCTGAAGACCATGAGCCTGTCCCTAAGGGCTCATTAGCTGATCATCACAGCACACAGTACAGGCACCAAATGATTTGCACCCCAGGTATCCTGGGTGCAGAGCAGAGGAGCTCAGAACCTTGTGCCCCTCCACCTCTTCCTCTCCATATCCCTCATCAGGCTAAGGCTAACATTTTTCACAAAAAGCAGGACTTTTAGTCCTGTGCCAGTAAAGAAAGGGCCTGGGGACAAAGATCAAAACACCCAGTGCCTTGAGCCTTTTTAATGCATCTTCCCCATCCTGTTTAGTTCCCAGCCTCCCACCCCAGGTGTCTGAGTCACAAGAATCAGAGTGTGGCCCCCATCCACTGCAGAGGCTGGTGGATTTGTTCAGTCTCTAGATGCTGCTCTCCGCTCTTGTCAGTGCTGGGGTGGGGCAGATCTGTCTTCCTTGGAAGCGAATATTTTTCCTTGCTGACTCCAAGCAGGCTTGCCCTTATCAGATTTCAAACCCTCACCCAGGTCTGGTCCCTGTTAGAGCTGGAAGAACAGGCAAAGAGGAGGAGAGGAGGGGCCCCCTGATGGCAGGTGTGCAGCAGAGGGGGTGGGGGTTCCTGAGTTGATTTGACCCACAGCCAGCCCCCTGCCCTTCTCTGCCTCTCTGGCTTCACCCACTGGAACTCTTAGCCTCTCCCTGCGGGTCTCTTCCTCATGGACCTGTTTGTATTCAAAACATTCACTCAAGTCACACACTGAGAATCCTGCAGAAAACAAGTCTGGGACTAGGAGAGGGTGGCCCTAATGGTTACTGCGAAGGTTCCTATGCCCCGTGACAATGCTGCCACTGTCATATGTCATGTCTCCCTACCCATCTGTCTCCTCTCTCCCTCAACTGCTGTTGAATGACAGAAGCCATAGGTTTTCTTCTTACTTCTTAGAGGTCACTCGGGGGGTTAGGGGGTGCCTGGGATGTAGGCTTCCTCCAATTGGTGGGGGCTGAGTAGCAGAGAGACTCCAATCTATGGAGAGGATCACCATGGAGGGACAGACAAAGGGACAAAGGTGGGTTCTCGTGGGAGGGTTTTGTTCTTAGAATGACCCGTGGGAAATGGAAGTAGGTGAGATCAACTCCTAGGCTCTCTGCTGCGCATGGAAGTGCTTTGCAGGTGTAAGTGGTTCTGCAGGTCTCTTTGCAGGGTGGGGAAGGAAGGTGGTGACCTGATGATTGTGATTAGCTACTCACATTACTGAGTGCTTCCTGTCTTAGCCCTTGTGGGCTGCTATAACTAACCAAAGACAGGTGGCTTGTAAACAACAGACGTTTCCCTCCATTCTTAAGGCGGGCAAGTACAAGATCAAGGCTCTGGCCAGCTGGTCTCCTGGGAGAGCTCACTTTCTGGTTCCTTTTGCTGTCAATTCAAGGTGTCTTTGAGCCAAAAGAAACTCTCATATTGATAAGGACATGGATCCCATCCATAAGAGCTCCAACCTTGTGGCCCAACCACCTCCCAAAGTTCATCACTTTGGGCATTGAGCTTCAGCTAAAGGATTGGCCTGGGCCACAAATACTGCCTCTGTGTAATCTAACTTCTGATCAGGCACTGCCTGATACACTAGAGCTTCAGTTTCTTGTCTGGTGGACTGAGTCTGTAGAAAATACACCCTACCCTCCATCCCTAAATCAGCCCCTGGACCCAATCTGGTCACTGACATTGCTCCATAGTGCATTTCGGTTGTGATTTGCCTTGATTTCTCAAACCGTGTGTGACTGGGAGGGAATGTATGCCATGTGTTTCTGATCCAAAGGCAATGTGATTTTGAGCTCTATCTGATGGCCTTTGAGCCTTAGAAATATGTTCCCCAAACCTTCTTTTCCTGCCCTCCCCTGCCTTCTCTGTTGACAAAGAGGAAGCAGTCTTAGCCAAGAATTGGTCAAGTCCACAGCCCTGAGACTTGGCAAAGTGGTCCTTGCCTCCCCACGCCGGATCTCTGAGCCTCGGAAGTGGTGGGCCTCCAGGATGGAGACCAGGATGTGCCCTGGCAGCTGCACTGCCTTTGGGGACCTCGGTGCTGACATTTCCTAAGCGGAGGATCAGGCCTGTTTTGGCGTGCTGTCCTGGTGGTCGTGATGAATTCACCTTCCAGCGCATGGCGGGCCAAGGGCTCAAAATCAAGAAAGATTTGGATAAATTTCATATTCAAGGATTTTTCTTTCCTTGCTCCTGCTTATCATAATAACATCTGCCCAATCCCATAGTAAACCCGTTGAGAGCCAGTGAGGTCAAGGCACTTGAAACATGAATATGTATATAAGACAGCGCCTCCCTCCAGGTGGAAGAGAGGCACACTTCGGGAGACAATTCCATGATGTGTAACTCTTTAGAGGACCTAAGCAAAAGATAATCCATGCTTATTTAGGTGCGCATGTGCTCCCTGGGCCCATGCATGTTTCCCTCATCCCGTCTCTTGAGATACGAACTTTTCTACTTTCATGCTGGATTCTCTCCACCATGGGAGAACTCTTTTTCTCTCTTGAGCACATTATTCTGTCTTTCTTCCTTATACTCTCCCTCCCCTTCCTCAGTACTTCCAAATAAAACCCGTTTTCTCTTCAAAAACAGTAAGCTATGCTCATTTAGGAGCATGAAGATGGAGGCAAGGGGAAAAGCTGTGGTGACCTCTTACTGCTCAACCCTCAACTTTCACCTCTCACCTCTCTCTGGCTTTTGCCAGTGTTCATGGGTAGTGTCTAGAGCAAAACCTCAGGAGAAGGGATGGCTGATATTCAGTCTCAGAGTCACATGCAAACCAGGGGAGGCATCTCAGCCAGAACACAATGGCCAAGCTGTGAAAGGTGAGACCTCACAATTCAACATTGCCATCTGTTTTAAGGCTTACTACATCCAGTAGGGTGATGCCCCTGATGGGGACTATCCTTATGAATTTATTAAGCCGTGTCCTTTCATGAACTCAGTGTGTCCTTCCTCCTTTCTTCCTTCACTCTCTCTTCCTTCCTTCCCTCCCTCTTCATTTCTTCCTTCTCTCCTTTCCTTCATTCCTCCCTTCCCTCTCCCTCCTTTCTCCGTCCCTCCCTCTTTACTATTCCTTCCCTCCCTCCCTTTTTATTCCTCCTTCCCTCCCTCTTTTTTCTTTTTTTTGGGGGGGCACACCCAAAGGTGCTCAGGGGTTAATCTTGGCTATCTGCTCAGAAATAACTCCTGGCAGGCTCGGGGAACCATATGGGACACTGGGATTCAAACCAACCACCTTAGGCCCCGGGTCGGTTGCTTGCAAGGCAAATGCCACTGTGCTATCTCTCCGACCCAAATTCTTTTTTGCTTTTGTTTTTGGGTCACATCTGGCAGTGCTCAGGGGTTCCTCCTGGCTCCTGACAGGCTCCAGGGACCATATAGAATGCCGGGATTCGAACCACCAACCTTCTGCATACAAGACAAATGGTTTACCTCCATGCTATCTCTCCAGCCCCAGCCCCTCTCTTCCTCTTTATCCCTCCTTGCTTCTTTATCCCTTCTTCCCTCCCTCCCATTTTCTTCCCTCCCTCTCATTTTCTTCCCTCCCTCCCATCTTCTTCCCTCCCTCCTTCCCTCCCTCCCTCCCTTCATTCCTTCCTTCCTTCCTTCCTTCCTTCCTTCCTTCCTTCTTTCCTTCCTTCCTGTGTTTTTACTAAGCACTATCACAGATTCTGAAAATAGTGATGTACAGGTCCACAGACTTTGACTTCATCATCAAGTGGCCACTTCAAGAGTTTGTACTATTTTAATCTAGTCCTAGCCCTCTAGACATCCAGTGCCTATGGTTTCTTCACTCTTTTCTAGAAAATGGTCTGGTCACATTAGGCAGCTGTGAGGAGAGAGCAGGGTATGGAATTTACCTATTAAGTCTGACTTCTTCCTCTTCAATCTGATAAGTCATTTTCTCTTCCTGACTGGGAGGTGCTAAAGGGTGGCCCAACCTGGAGAATGGACAGACAGATGGACAGATGACTTCCAACATCAGAACTCTTGCTTGACAAAGCAATCCTTTCAATGTTCACTTCCCAAAAGCTACGTCATTTATGTTCGCTGCATTTTTCAACAGTCTTATTGGTTGCTGCGATCTAAAAGTAGAACATTTTGCATTTGCTTTTGCTTTTTCAGCCCCTTTTTTGTTTCCCACATTCTTCCAGTGAATAAAGAGATTAGTGAGTGCATCGTTTTTTTTTTTTTTTTCATGAAGGGCGAAAGTTAAACATCCTGTTCTGACTGTAGAGAAATTGCAAGGTTTCTGGAATCCATTAAAAGCCCAAATGTCAGAGGAAAGTTATTCTGGAGCCTGCAGCAACACAATTTTACACTTCTCATGTCCACGGGCAAGGCTGCCTGTCCTTGGACCAAGGCCCCTAGTTTCTTTCTTCACTCCCTCTGTCCTTCCCTTCTTCCTTCCAGAAAGATGGAAGAAAGCCAGAGTCTGTAATTTTCAGCGCTTTACAAACATTATCTTATTTAATCCTCCCAACAGGTCCTTCTGAAGCTTAGACCCACTGACGAACTTGACCCAGGTCACCCAGCAGGGAATCGCCCAACTCAGCCTTCCCCTCTTGTGGCTGTATTCTCCCTCTCCATCACTGGGCGCCTCATCTGCCCCAACTCAATGCTATGTGGTTCCTTCCATCCCACTTTGGGATGGCGGGGAGATGTAGATCCAAAAGCCTAGATGCCTGTGCCAGCCAGAAAATGCCTGACATTTTCCCCTTCCCGTGCCTTCAAGTTTGTGTGTGTGTTCCCATTTGTAAGAACATGTGCGGCAGCAGTCAGGAGTGATTGCTGAGCATCTGGACTTGCCACCCAAGACAGCTCCAGCTCACTCATTGTAGGCATCATTCAACATTACTCTTCCTTGCAGGAGATGGGCAGGTGGCTCTGAAGTCAGCCTGGCACAGAGTGCAGGGGATGGGAGGCAGGAATTGGATCTTGTACCCGTTGGGAACATATGGATTGGCTGTGACAGGGCCTGAGGATAGAGCAGCTCTCACATCAAACCAGGCCTTTGAAATTCGCTAATAGCCCCTTCGTGGATACAGAGGCCTCCAAGCCTTTCAGCCTGCCTTCATTTGGGCACTTGTTAGAAAGTCAAGGAATAACAGGCTTGGATGGGAAGAGTGGGGTGGAGAGGAGTCTAGTGGGGGGAGTGCAACCACTGAATTGCATCACTACCACAGCCAAGTTTGAAAACACAAGAGGAACAGAGCCAAGGGGCCTCCTGGCTTATCCTTCACCCTCATCCCATCACGTGCCTGGAGGATTTGCCAAGATTCTCCGGAACTAGGATGGGTTGGGGAGGTCCGGGCTGCCGATGAGGACTTGGCACACAGGGAGAGCTGAATGTCTGGGCCACTCCCATGTTGGTTCAGAAGCCTCGGGGAAATGGAGCCAAGGTCCCTCTCTCTGCCTCCAAGCTCTCTCTTTGGGGAGTAGGCAGGGCCCCCTCTTTGCATCATACATCCCCTGAAGAAGGGAGGGTGTAGGGAACTGGTCCAGACTCCCAAAGTCAACTGATCTCTCTTGAGCCATCTAGGATCCCCTAGGAATTAAATAAAGGTTGCCTGTGGGGGCTCACAGAATCTGTTCTCTTTGCTGATGTTCTCAGCCAGTTCTGAAACAACAGAAGTGACATGAACGGGGACTTCTAAAGGACAGAGCCACTGGACACTGGTGGAGGTGGGGTTGTGGGGAGAAAGGGGATGCTTGTGCCCTGATGTCGTAGAGGTCATCTGGGAACACCCATACAGGGGTCCATGGGGAGAGCCCCTGATCCAGGACTATGATGAGCCACCTCATAGTCATGATGCCATCATAGATACCATCATAGATACCATCCAACTCCTTCTGTCAAAACTTCACTGCTGTCATCTCATTGCACCAAGGAATAGAGAGAACCTCCTACTGAGGCCTCAGGAAGGGGAGCTGAGAGAAATCATGGCCTCTCCCAGCCTTCTGTGTGTCTGAACAGGATACTTTGGGACTGGGGTTACCAGCATCCAAAAGAAGGAGCAGGTGCCCAATGCCAGGCTGTAGGATCCTTAGAGACAAGATGGTATACTCTTTTACTTGAGAACCAAGGAATGAGACTCACAGGTGCCAGGAAGCTTGATTTGGCTTGGGCTCAAGATGACCATAGGCATGCTGTACTCCCAGGACTCTGTCCATGTTATGAAATGATAATATTGTTCAGAAAAGAGACCCACCCTATGTCTCACAAAACCCTAGTTAGATCTGTGGTGAGAGATGGAGGGTTCCATTCACATAATCCAGTCAGGAGAGTTCCCTGGCAGCCCCTGCCTGAGTGCCAGAATTGGGCAGAGGTTGATCCCTATAAAAGTCCATTTTTGAAGAAATATAGCCTTCGGGCACATTTCTAGAAAGAGCACAAGCAAGTCAAGACAGCAGACTGTGTTGAGAGCCCACCAGTGAGAGGCCAGTTTCCCCTTCCCAGTTTACAGACCCTCTGCTGAGCTCACAAACAGTACTGGGGAGAAGAATGGGGAGAAACAGGACTGTGTGTGATGCAATATGTCTGCTGGACCTCAGAGGCCAGTGCTTTCTGGAAGGAGCAGAGGGCCATGTCTCATGCCCAATTCTTGTAACCTCTAGTTCAATCAATAGGCCTGTCTGTGCACTCTGGCTTGCTGCACCCCCAACTCTATTCCTAGAAAGCAGCAGAGACCAAGACCAGACACTGATCTAAAGCAGCTGCTCAGGGCCAAGAGGGATTGGCCTGCCTGGGTCTACCCAGCCATGGAGAGGGATGATGAGGGCCAGCAACATGGGTACTGCATACACTATTCCACCACATGTGCCCTAGTGGACAGGCCACCTCAGGAGAAGATCACTGTTGGGCCTGGGCAACCCAGCATACTATGGGCAAGGAGCAAGTTGAGAGCAGAGGAGACTAGCCCCTTCTCTATGCATGGGCTCTCCTACCCTTGCCCTCCTAGAACATTGCTCTTTTGGTCAACAAGTATACAACATCAGCTTTTCAGGGACATTCAGAGAATGTGGTTCCTCTAGCCACTCCTGTTAGTAACCAGTGATGCCAGGACTAGTGCCTACCTGATTTTTCCATTCTCCTGGAATGGATGGAAAGTACTCTTCCTGCACAATGCAGCTTGTGCCTCTGTCATCTCATGCCTTCTCCCTCCTGTCACTCACCAGCATTTGCCCAGCCTTCTCTATGCCTCCTCCTAGATGGCTCCCTGCCTGCCCACCATGCAACTTTGACCTGGTTTCATTTAATTCAAGGTGTCATTGACCATGGTGCCTCCTGCTAGGCCAGGCACGGTGTTGGAGTGGGTGAGATAGATAGCAGCCATGACATTAGGAACACGGAGGGTTCTTGTGTTATGGTTGGAGATGGTGGTTCTTGTCAGAAAAACAGTAGCGCCCACTCAGGATTTTCAGGGAACATTTTTGGCTCCAAACAAGCAGATAGAGCCTGTGATTCCCATAAAGCCTGTCCCCCTTATTCTGCAGGCACCAAGGTTCAACCAGTAAGGGGTCCTGATTTGGGTTGAGCATAGTGTAGGGAGAATCCATGGTAGGGGGTTGTCTGTGTCTAGGTTGAGTGTCAGGCACTCACAAGCAGGACCAGAGTGCCATGGTCTGAACAGTGCAGTGGAAGCGGATCAGGAGAAAACAGCACTGCAAAACCATCCTGAAAAGGCTTCCAGAACTGACTGCTAGAAAGGAGAGTTAGCTGTTGTCAGCTCCTCTCCTTTATAGGTTTTGCACTCAGCCCCTGCTGCAATCACTGAAGCAGGAGTCCAGGCTGGGGTAGGGTGAGTCAGTGGGAAGCGAGTGGGCATCTGACCTAAAGCGGCTGTAAAAGCACTCCTGCGGTGTCTTAAAGGTCTGTGACTTTTATGACATCACATATGTCAGGTATTTCCCAGGCCAGTCTTTCCGTTCACCTTTGCAGTCACTTATGTGGCAGATTTTCTGTATCCCCATGTACAGATGAGGGAGACTAAAGCTCAGGGAGGCTGCTGGTTTGCCCCAGAATGGTAAGGCTAAGATTTAAACTCAAGTCTAGGACTCTTCTCTGCCTGTGAGGTCCCACCACCAGCCTGTAGTCCTCCAGGTGGGACTCTGAGCCTAGTGGAATGGGGAGGCTGGCTTTCAGGCTGCAGGACCTTCCCAGCACTGTGTCTCTTATACATGGCCCCGTCCATATGAGCCATGTGAGAAAACCCTGAGATACTTCTGTTTGTATCGGGATGTGACTTTATGTTGGAGCTAAGGGCTGGGGTGGGAATGGACCTCAGAGAAGCCTCATATGTCCTGAAACAAATGCCCCTGCTCAGATCCTGTAGGGAGTAGTTACCCCAACACCAGAGTTTTTGGTTAAGTCAAAGAACTTTTAGTGTAGGCAGAGCTCCGCTGCATGACATCTGTTCCCGGCTGGATTGCTCTTGTCTGTAGGAATGTCATCCTGGTCCCTGTGGAGTATTTCTGCCACTTTGACCTCCCCCAACTCCGTGCCAGTAACACCCCTATTGAAACGACCAAAAATGCTCCCAGACATGATGCCAAATGTCCTGTTGAATGGCACAAAACTGCCCCTAGGACAAGAACTACAGATGTGGTTATGGAAGGATAAAAGCAGAAAGGGTGTTGGAGGCACCATGCCCTGATCTCTGGGAGCCAGAGGACTTCTCAAGGTCATGTTTCCTCCAGGAACTGCAGGAAAGTGAATAGATGGTCCCCAGTATCAGTATTGCTGGAGTCTTGCATCCCAGACCAGGGTTCAAAGCAAAGGATGGTGGTGGCTGTCACTCAGCAGTCTGGGCTGGCTGTCTCCAAGTCAGTTGCAATAGATGGAGTGCCTGTGACCCTTTTCTGACAATGGAGGCCCCTGAATATGTCCTCAGAGTTCTCCCTGGCTACCCAGCCCTGTGCCAGAAGGAGGAGACAGCATATTCCAGGCCTCCTGCTCATGTGCACCTTGAGGGTAGCTGGGTCTCTGTGCTGGCCTGGAGCAGGCATGGGCTTGAGTGAAGAGCTGAACCTCTAGAGTCTGAAGGAGACTCTAGGGAGGAAAGCAAGAGGGGAGGCAGCATTTTGCAGGCATTGTGATGAGTCCTGCAGGGGAAGGATGGCCCATTGTCAAAAGGGTCTGTAGTGCGTGATGATTACTACCTAAACTATACAGAGATTCATGGACACAGTTTGAGGAGTGGGGTTTGGGATGCAGGGAGCAGTGTACAGATGGGACAGATAACCTGGGTCTCAGAAGAGCTTTCAGCAGGAGCCCCTCTACTCAGCACCTGGCAGAATTTATGTGTGTATGTATTGAGGGGATGTGCTTACATTATTTAGTGAATAATCAGGTCTCTGTCTAGGTCAAAGTACCCAACTATGCCCATACACCCTTCTAATCTAATTCCCACCATGAGTCAGCTATCCCCCTTTGCTGAAGGATATTTTCTAGGCAGTTTCAGGAGTACCTAGGTCAGCCCTGTCTGCTAGACAGACTCTGGAAGAGGCTGTGGCACTTCGCTACCCTGGTTCAAGATAAAGGGCACCTCAGGGACTTCGAGGGATCAGTGAGTAGCCATGTTGTGACCCAACTTGGCATTTGTACTAGAAGCTTCATAAAGTGCTGCCTGCAGAAGCTTCCTGCTCTGTCTAGCCCTGAGTGACCCAATTTTGCAGACCATTGAGCTCTAAAGAGTCTGGTGTGTGCATGGCCTATAGTCTGCTCAGGTGTCCTGTTCCCCAAGTAATGAGTATATGACAGCAGCACAAGAGAGCAGTGAGTGCAGCTCATGACTGGTCACTGAGCCTAGAAGAGTTCCCACCCTCACTACTGGGAAGTCTGTCTGTGGACCCATCTAATAGGGATCCATTATGTCCCCAGACTGTAAGAGACCAGTCAAGAGGAGTGCTCAGGAGGAATATGGAGGGAGCCTCAGGGCAAGCTGGTGAGCAGCTGAAGTCTCTGTATGGAGAGGCCCATGGCCTGTGCCTTGTGCTGAATAGAAAGGTCACCAGGCAAGTCCAGGCCCAGTGGACCAAAACTAGGACTAAAGCCTGAATGCTCATGCTTAAGTGCTTAAGAAGGTTATTTTCTCAGCTTGCAGTGGCCAAGTCATGGCAACACACTCAGGCAAGCCCCAAATGACTTGTTCCAGCCTTGGGAGTCTCTGATAGGGAACATTTACTGACTCCATAGTAAATCAGAACACCATTTCTAGAAAGTTCTTGTGGCCACTTGGATACAGAAGGAAACATGAGGTTGGACCTTGAGTACAGGATTCAGATGCAGAAGCAGAAGATTCCCACACCCATCAGCTTGTGGGAATGTCTCCTAGATGCCCAAACCTCCCCAAATATGTTCAGGGGAGACTGAGGGGCCTCCGGGCCTGCACATCAGAGGCAGAGAATCGTAGGGTCTACTGACTTTTCCTTCTTCCCCGGCCCACAGATCCCTGCCCCCTTCCTCGGCTGCAGAGCCCAGGCCTCACCATTTATCAAGATAAAAACCCTCCAAGTCTCAAGGAAGGAGGAGGATAAAAAGGGTTTGCGGGGGTCATAAATCTCCTTTACCATAGGCGGTGAGCAAGGAATTCATCCCAGACCGTGCTCTTGAAAAATGAGAGGTGGCTTGAGGACAGTGCACACTCGGACTTGGGGGTGGGGCAGCGGGGGTTGGGGTGACCACTCTCAGAGGCACAGCTGGGCCCAGAACTAAGGATAGCAATCGCAGCCCACCCCACTCAGACGGCTTCCCCTGCAGGGTCTGGCAGGGCTTCTTAAGGCAGACTCACTCTCCCAGAGAACTCGCATGTCCATTGTCATCAGGCCCCAGGATCCTCCCTGATGTGCCCTGAACCCCTATTGTGCACTGTGCCCCAGAAGTGGGTGGAAAGGGCTGCTCAGCAGAACCATGGCTCAGCAAGCCTCTTCCCCAACAGAGACACACTGTGGAGAGGAAGGAAAAATTGGACAGACTTGGCCGCACCCCTACGCAGATGGGCATGTTGGGGGCTTTGCTAGAGTCCATCCTCCCTTTCAGAAAGATACAGGTCCAGCCTCCAGGGCAAGTGCTGCTCTTCTCTAAAGTCCCTTCATAGTAGAGTGAAAATGACCTTGACCAGGGGCAGAGAAGCTGCCCAGACTTCTCCTGGGGTCATATCCAGGATGTCAAGTTACAAAGGCCAATCAGAGAACAGTAGAGGCAGACCTGACACTTTAGGCAAATGCAGGCACAAAACAATAATACAACAGTCTTCTCTGTCTGCACATATATACGTGTCATGAAGCAAGGGCAGTGTAGACAAGAAAGAGCCATCACCACCTTGGGAGCAAGGGTCAGGAAATAAACAAGGAGGCAGGCATTTCAAAGGTGACTGGTCACTTCTTCATCAAAACCCTGTAAGGCAAACGCGGTGGATGAGCCCCGTGTGGGTCTCAGTGGTGAATGTACAGGTATTTGTTATCGCCTCGCTCTGCTTCTCTGTTAGTTTGAAATGCTGCATATGGAGTGAAAATGTGTAAACAAAGTGCAGACAGTCTGACTCGAAAACCCACAGGCACCACAAGTCTCCAAGCCTCTTGGGTGCCCGCCTGTGCTAGGAATGCCTTCAGCTTCTCAATTCACCATCCCCTCTTTCCAAGGAGACCTATTGTGGCAAATGAGGATGCAAGCTCCAAAGTAGCAAGCACCTTGTTTAACATCAGATATGGTAGGAGACCTGAACTTCAGACTGGTTTTGGTGACCCCAAAGCTGTGTTCCTGCTCCACCTTGCAGCACTTGCATAAGTGGTCTATAAACTAATATAATCTTAAACACATGCATATCAAAAGGAAACTCAACTCAGGGGTGAGAGGTCAGAATCTGGCCTAGAAAAATAGAGCAAGGGTGAAGACACCTGTTTTGCATATGACTAATCCTGCTCCAATTCCTGACAATGCATATGGTTCCACCAGGTGTGATCCATGAGCACAGTGCCAGGAGTAAGCCCTGAGCTTTACTGTGTGTGGTCCAAACACCAGAAGGGGAAAATAAAATGTATGAGCCTTACTTTGTTCCCAACCAGCTGTGACTTTGAGTCATTTGTTCTCTCTGGGCCTCACTTGGCCTCCTGCAAATGCAGGTCATGCTGTGGCTTCCCAGCTGGTCTAATGCACTCTCTTGTATGCTATTGGGCTTGACTAAATGTGGTGGCACCTCACATCACAGCTGAGCATCTTGCCTCCAAGCACACAGGACCTTATTCTAGGCAGTGAGCATGGCATTTCCATCTCAGAGACTGGGCACCACATTTCTGCTCTTGCTATGTCGTGATTCTATGATCTCAAAGGGAGAAAATCTTCATTCAGACACCCCAGGCATTCAGACATCTGCATGTGGCCCCTTCCCAGACTGTCAGTTCTAGTGTGACTAATCCTGAGAACTCCCTATGCGGGAGGCGTTGTGCTGAGAATTTACAATACGTTTTTCCTTGATTTATATCCAAGATAGTCTCCCCTGCCCCATTTTAGTGGGGCTCCAGAGTCTAAGCAATTTATCCAAAAGAACAGGACTCGTAAGTGACAGGTTTCAGTCATGTCTTCTGATGATTAAGTCCTGATTGTCACCATTAGGTCATACTATTATGGAGTTCTAAATGAGACCAATGGGAGAAAGAAGGAAACAGTTATGAAGTTCGGAAGGTCTCTGCAAGCCATCTGTGGAGTTGGATTGAGTATTACTAGCAAGTTGAGCTCCAGAGGAATAGATAATTTTCATGGTTTAAAAAGTTCACTCTTGCTACAGCTTGGAGAATAAATTTCCAGGTGAAAGGTGGAAGACTGGAAGGCAGGCTGAAGAGGTTGTTGCAAAAATCCAAGTAGAGGGGCCTGGACAGAGCTAGTGACAAGCAAGTTACAAACCTAATTAGAGATGGACCACAGATAGATGGATGGAGGGAAGATGGATGGATGAATGGATGCATGGATGGATGGATGCATGGATGGATGAATGAATGGAGAGTCAAATGGTGAGATTGGAAAGGAAACAAAGATAATCGGCTCCAGAGTCTGCAGACTATCATAGTTTGCTAGTAAGAGTTGAGCGTAGCTCCCCAATGACTTTTTAGTCTTCCTTGCTTGGCCTTCCTAATTATGAAATAGTGGGAAAATTAGAGTTCAGACATGCTGGAAAATGACCCCAGTCCCAGGCATCCTGAGGTGACCCCACTGGTGTATAGAGTGCATCTGAAGAACAGGAGGGTCCCTGGGACAGAACTGTACAAACACAGATGCTGCTGGAGGTGGCCCCAATAGGTACCAGCAAATATTGGTTCTGCCCCTTTGCCCAAAGCGGGCCACACCACACAATGCCAGGGCGCCTTTGTGGACCTGGGGCCTAGGATTCGGGCAGAGGAATGTGGACTGCACAGGAATCTGTTTGTTTACTCAGCCCCCAGAGCTTGCTTGACATTCCCCAGCTCAGCCACCTCCCAGAAAGTGGCCCTGAGTCCCAGCACCAGCCAAGCCCCTTCTCTGGCTGTTTGCTCAGGGTCTGTACTGCTGAGCCAACACTCATTAGAAAAGGCTTTTCTCTGTGAGGCGTATACAGAGAATGAGGGGCTTTCTCACCTCTACTCCCCATCTTACACCTCAGGTTCCAGCTGTCTAGGGGATGGAAGTGATACTTGAGAACCTGTGTTCAACCACCTTGAGTTCACCTACTCTAGGTTCCTCAGCTTTGGGGTAGGTCTTAGGGTGTCTCAGAACATTGGAGTCAAAGGCATTTGGGAAAGTGGTAGAATACCTTGTCGTTCTCCAGTTCATCTCATCTGCTGGTTAGAAAGGAGCAAATCTGGGGCTTGGTTTGAAGCCTGGGTTCAAGGCCCAGATTTGAGGCCTGTGCACAAGCTGTGGCTATGCCTAAAGACAGTGCTGATTGATTCCCCCAGGGAGAGGTGATGGTGGACTATGAAGGCCTGTGTGCAGCCTCACCTTTTAGAAGAATAGCCTGGCAACAGTGAGTCTAGAGGTGGTCAAGGTGGAGTAGAGAAAACTTGATTATATATATGGCCCCTGAAGTTCTTGCTCTCAAATGGGGGCCTCAGAGTCCTTAAGGGGTTGCCTTGGGGCAAAGAAGCCCTCAGGACTCACCAAATAGCTATATCACAACTCCTTCCTCCCTCTTCCATCCAATCCTTGGCCTAGAATTCTTGGGAGACCTGCTATGCTTTGGGCTACCTGTGGCCAGTATGGGATTAAGATGGCTCTTTGCTCTGTCCTCTTAAGATGTTGTAGCAGCTGCCTGGGCTGCTTCTTGGTGAGTTCAAAGACCCCCTGTATGTCATGATGGATGCTGGAACCATCTAGCCCAGGTTCAGGACCATTTCGCAACACCGCCACAATTGAGCTGAGGTTTCTAGGCCAGTCACTCTACTGCTCTGAGCCTTGACTTTCTTCTTCATAAAATGCTGCTGTGTCTGCGCCCCAAAAAGAGACAAAATCAGTGTGGGAAGAGGAGGATTCAAGGGGAGAGAGGAAAGTGGGGCTGCAGTCTGGGTGCTGAGGGCCAGGAGTATGTACCCAGATGAAGGCAGAGAAAAGGTGAGGGGTGGATATAGGGGTGGCAGGCAGCCTTTATTAGACCAACTGAGTGCTGGGTCTAGCCTCAGTCTCCCTTCCCATACTCTTCACACTATTGTTTATGCTGTGGTCATTGTTCACCCAGAAATTTCCCTTCTCTTCAGGGCATTAGCTCAAGAACCTCTGGGGTTCCTGAACTCTTGGCTGCACCTCTCACCTCTTTGGGGTTATCAGAATATCCTCCACTGTCTGAGATTCTGTTGTTCCAGAAGCAGACCCGACATAAGGGATGGGAGTATAAGTGGACATTGTGCAGACTCCATCCCAGAGGTTGGGAGGTGAAGAGAGACCTTGTGTCCTGGGACAGTTGGCATAGTGAGGAGCAGAAAGTGAGGCTGAGGCTCTGAGAGGTTCCTGCCATTGTGGATTGTGGAGTTACTTGTTCTGCTCAGACAAGCCAGGAGCTGCTTGCTGGTACAGCCATTGAATTCTGGCAGAAGTGGTACAGGCTGAGGACTGTGGTGGGGCCTGGACATCATCTGTCACAGACATGTCTCAGGATCCTCTCTCTGCCACTGGAGCTGTCCCTGCTAACTCCTGGTCTTATTTTCACAAGATAGGGCCAGGGTCCCTCAGTACTAGTTCCTGGGGCCAGAAGGGGCTGAGTTTTCTTTCAAGGCTGGAAGAGGTCTTTGAGCTCCTGTGTCTGACCTTTCATAGATGGTTTGGGCCTTTTCTCTGCTCCACAGTCACGTTCATTCTGCCCCAGGTTGGCTGAGAGGTGTCAGGTGCAGTTGCTCAGACTTCGAGGTCAGCTGGAGTCACTGCCATAGCGTTCTGTGTATCCGGGGCGCAGACCTTTCCTGGGTGGCATCTCAGGGATCTTTGAGGACCTATCCCCAATGACAATGCTGTCAGGTTAGATGCCACATTCCTGTCAGATGGCACACTCCTGAGGCCAGACCCAATGACACCCCTGTCTGTCCAACCACCTTTCCTCAGAAGTGGGAAATAGATTTCCCTCTGTATATAAGGAAATAAATTTTCCTCTATATAAGGAAGAAGCTCACAGGCACAAGTCTGGGAAATTTGAGCTTGGGTGGGTGGGGGGGGCACGCCTCAGTTTTGCAATTCTCCTGAGTCTGTGGGCCAGCCTGGCCAGGTCAACAGCTGCTTCTGGGAGGAACTGGCCTGAGAAACTCCAGAGTGTGCCAAACGTGGCACCAGGGGACTCTGCTTTCACTACAAGGGTGGAGACTGAGCACAAAGGCAGTTGTGTAACGCTGGTGCTGTGTGCAGCTGTAACAAGGGCAAATCCCAGGGTGTGGGCCAAGTGTGTTCCAGGGACCAGGGATTGCTGTGGGCTTTCTCCTTTCAGCACACCGACCTCATAAACTCGCACATGGCTTAACGAAGCAGCAGATGGGGCCTCAGAGATAGTACAGTGGGTTTCGAGTGCTTGTATTGCGTGCAGTCAACCTGGGTCCAACCTCCAAAACTGCATGCAGTACCTGGAGTGCTCCAGAATTGATCCCTGAGCAGAACCTGGAATAAGCCCCAAGTTCTACTAGGTGTAAACCCAAAATAAGAACAGAACAAAATCGAAACATCAGACTCAGAACCTCCCCTACACCTAGGCCTTGGGACCTTGAACAAAGATGCAACCTGAGCCATGCCAGGACTTGCATTCTTCTACAGGGCAACTAAGGTGCACCAGGATCAGAGAGTTCCAGAAAAGGGATGAAGACTCAATGCCATTTCCTCTTGGTCTCCATCCACTGGTGCTGCCAACACACACACCGCGCACACACACGCGCGCGCGCACACACACACACACACACACACACACACACACACACCCGA
>PVKC010008994.1:0-27309 GCA_004027635.1 Crocidura indochinensis
TTTTTTTTTTTTTTCAGCCACACCGGTGCTCAGGGGTTACTCCTGGCTAAGCACTCAGAAATTGCCCCTGGCTTGGGGGGACCATATGGGATGCCGGGGGATTGAACCATGGTCCTTCCTTGGCTAGCGCTTGCAAGGCAGACACCTTACCTCTAGTGCCACCTCATCAGCCCCCCACATATTAATTTTTTAATTAAGAGATGTCAGATAAGGTTTTCATAGGAACTATTTGAAAGTAAAGGTGTAGAACACAGAAAACTTTATGCCATGTATGTTCCAAGAAAACTGTTAGCGAAAGCTTGTTTGTGGCTAGAGTTCTGACCTTGACTTCGAACAGTTTCTTAAGCTTTTCCACTCAGCTTTTCCACTTGTGCATGTAGATATATAATATACAGATCAGCAGTTACTGAAATAAATCAGATTTATTGTAACGCAAATTTGAATGGAGTTATTTGGATCATTTTAGCGGTGCTTGGGGAACCATATATGTTACTAGTATGGAATTAGGGTTGGCTGTAAGTAAGACAGATGCCTTAACCTCTGTACTATATCTCTGGCCCAATTTTAAACAGATTTTTTTTATTTTCATTTCTCAAGGAAAATATTTTGGGTTTCAGCCATGTAAAGAACACCAACTTCACCGGTGAACATTCCCACCACGAATATGCACTTAGGCATATGAGGATATGGGTTAATGAGGGAGCATAAGTGAATAATGAAACTGGTTTCAAGAGAAATGGTCTCCTGGGGCTAGAGAAATAATACAGCTACTGATCCAGGATGGATGGTGGTCCCCCATGCCTGCCAGGAGTAACCCCTGAGTGCCATTGGATGTGACACCCCCCAAAAAAAGAGTAATGGTCTCCAAATTTGTCACTTTTATTGCAAAATACCATTTAAGATTCCAGATTACGCCCTCAACTACCCCTGCCCCCACCCCAGTCTTACTGGTTATGTCTTCCCCAGTGCATAAGTGGGAGCCATGTTATGAAGTGGAGGATTGTGCCTATTAGGAATCTTCTGACTTGTCTGTATTTTAGATAATACATGTACAGAGGACAGTTAGTGGTGTGGTGGTGATTATTATTATGTCCTATCCTTGTATTTTAAGACCCAGACAAATTTAAAACTAATTATAACAGTAAGGCTAGTGGAAATCCAGATAGCTCATCTCTTACTGAGAAGAATTCATTGGTGAAGACTAACAGGACTTTCTAAAAATCCCCATAATTTATAATCCTGCTGTACAAATTAACCAAGCCTGGTACTGGCAGGACCATGGTTGCCCAGTGGGCTCTGTCTGTTAGTGATGAATACTAACTGTTTAAGTATTTTGAACAACAGTTCTGGAATGTACCCAACTTCAATTACAAACTTGCCTGGCAGTGTCAAATTCTACCTTGTGCACTTATCCTGCCAACAGAGACCCCAGGTAAGCTGCTCTCACTTTCCCACATCGAGGAGGTCGACAGAAGACTGTGACCAGACACATTCCTATGCTTTGGGCAGCACAGCAACAGAAGCACACGTTTATTTGCTACTGTGGAAAAGCAATGGGAGAAAGTTCTTGTTTTCCCTGATGTTAGCAGCCTGAAGACTCTCTTATCAGAACAACCTCCTGCAAGAAACTTAACTTGGGCCACATTGCCTGACTAGAATTCTACCTTTAAAATGCTTTAAATGTCTTTGACATTGCTTCATTGACAGATGGAAGTTATGTTCATATCTTCATCATCAGATCAATATGAGGATTAAATATATACAATCTCTGGAGAGATAGTACAGCACACACTTGACTTGAGTTTGATCCCCAGCATCCTAGATGGTCCCCAAAACTCCACCACTAGGGATCCCTGAGTGCAAAGCCAGGAGTAATCCCTGGATATAATCCCAAAACAACCTTGGAGTAAATTGTAGGCCTTAAAGATTTTTTCCTGGCTTCATAAGCTTCGTTTTTGTTTTACCGTTGTTTATTTTATGTACGTATTTATTTTTTCATTTCTTTTGGGAGGCTGGTTGCTCTATTAATCCTATCAAGAAAAGACAGGATCTGTAAGCCCCATAGCAACCATAACCACAAACAAAAGGATTCACACAGAAGGGTGCAAGCAGATGATTTGGCATGATATAGAATTAAGAGTAAGAAGGCAGCACACTCTAGGTATTAAAACATTTACGCCTACCCTATTCCAGATTCCCCAGCGCTTTAACCCATGAATTTCTTTCTTATTCTAAGGGCAGCCTCTTAGAATGAACTGCCTTCTTGGTTCTGGGCTTCTTTTCTCCTTTTCTCTGTGGATGTCATTGCAGTGACTAGGTTGCAAACTTGCTTGAGGTGTTTTGGAGATTGTGTGCTTTGTGTGGTGCCAGTGCTGCTAGACAGCAGTCAGTTCATGGAGTGTCCAGTGTTTGTGCCAACAAGGCAGGTCCCCAGACATTTTTAGTCCTCATTTATCATTATTCTTGACACATTTATGAGTGCTTGCCTGCCCTTAACACCACCAAATGTGCTTTTTTGGTGAATATGTGGGTGATAGGAATCAAAGTCTCAGACATGCAAGACATGTACCAAACATGAGCCATATTCCCCCAGCCCTCCTCATGCCAGTTTTGTTGTGTTTTGTGTTTGGAAGGCACTTGTGGTCTTAGGTTTTGGTAAGCAAGCAGCTTGGAGTGGATGAACAGTGTGTGTGGGACCCAGTAGTTGTGAATGAAGGGTTAACAGATACACTCAGGTTTTCAGTGATTGTCTTCTTGGTCATCTGGACTATTGAATGGTGATCACTGTCCCACTGCCCATTATATTTGTAACACATTCCCTGAGTTACTTAGAAGTGTTTGGTACCAGGACTTTGCTAAGTATATTGAGCAGATGAAGAAGCTATAGGAAATGGCTCCAGGCCTCCAAGAAGCGCTTGCTAGATTGTAATGAAACTCACACATGGAAGACTTTGCCATAGTACATATATAACAAGTGCTGTTCGGGGGGAGGGGTAGAAACCAACAATAAGGTCTAAGAACACAGAATTCTAGCAAAGTAATCAAGCTCTTTGAAGGCATTATAGGCTGAATCTGAGCCTTCAAAGACCATGTGTAGCAACAGATGGTTGCCAGGGAAACCATTCAAAGTACAGAAATGTACCAACAATTGAGTAGAACAATGTGACAAGACGACACATTACAGGGAAATATTGGATATGTGGGAAGAGCTGCCTATTTTATGAGGTAAAGGAAGAGGGTGGAATGTGGGTGTTCTCATTGATGAAATGAGTAGAAGAAAAGAGCTAAGTTCCCAGTGGGGAGGCTAATTACACCAGAGCTCAGAGTAATAGCATTGGGGCTTAGAGGCTCTGCTCACATGTCCAAATCCCATGAGCCAAGTATGAGGCCAGCAACAGCTGTTTGGGCCTGATAGCTCTATTGTTTGTGACTTCCATACCACAAGTGGTTTCCGGTCAAACCCACTAGAAGCAGACTGGACCTGGGGGTTTCTGGTCAGTTAGCTTTGGGGAAGGAGAAGTGATGTAGAAGGGTATAGAACCAGCTTATTCTCTGGGATAGTGAAAGATAGGACACTACAATTTGCTGGAAAGAGCCTCCATAGCTAAAGTTTTAGCTAGTTTAAGAGAAATCCTCTCCTGCCCCCAACATTTGAAAAATATACCCACCATTTTTGTTAACAGAAATACTCAGATTTTTTTGGTGCTGAACTAGGAATGGCCCAAGTGGTTGAGCACATGCCACAAACATCTCTATCCTCAGAATAGTATACCCTGCCTCCCCGAAGGTGATGCCCAAGTAGCACATCTGGATGTTACACAAACATATAGAATAACAATTTGTATTTAACTGGAAGTCCAAATTTGGCCTCCTCCCTTCCAGGTTTTGTCTAGTTTTTAAACTTGACAGCCTGGTATTTGGAGGCTTTTTCCAGATAAGAGCAATAGGTCTCATTTGTATTAGCCTCATTGGACTAGGTTTTTCTAGATAGTTAGGTTTCTAGATAGTTAGGTTTTTCTAGGGAGTTAGAGTTAGTGGATAGGGAGCTTTCCCTGCATGTGACTGATCCAGGTTCTATCCCTGACACCCACATAGAGTCCTCTGAGACTCAATAAGGCTAAGTGAGGTGTGGCCCCAAATCAAAAAATTAATGGAAAAAAATTTCTTTTGGTTTATAACTAAAACAAGAGTCCTAGTTGCAGTTATGATCACCCCAGCACTGCTGCTAAGGGAGAGCAGGAAGCTGCTTAGATGTTACTAAGGACTCTGCTTTCCCGTTGTGGTGATGTCATGAGCAGGGCTTTGCATAGCAGCTTGCAGTACTAGCATATGCAACCACAAACCTTACCAATGTTAGTCCTAATGGTCACCAATGGTATTTCCAGGACACATGCTCATACATCTTGATAACCCTCATGGAACCATTCTGGACTGTTCAGACTTGGAGCCAAAGACAAAAAATAATGGTGAAAGTGAAGGACAGCTCTTACAACTATTTTTAGACCCTTGCAACAAATGGAATGCACTTTTCATTTTATTTAGTTTATTTTGTGGGAGCTCACTCAGCAGTACGCAGGGCTTACTCCAATCTCTGCACTCGGTGCCAATCTGAGCAGGGCTCCAGAGACCATATATGATGCCAGGCATTGAACCCCAGTCAGCATACAAGGGAGTGCTTTATTCTACTTCCCCAAGCCCCAGGATTTGCTTTTAGTTCTTGATTCTTTTTGTCATTTTTTTTAGTTGCTCAGCAGTCACTCTTAGCTGTGTTTAATGGGAACTTGTGGTGTCAGAATTGAAACCTGGAGTTTCAATGCTGCAGTTTATTGTTCTCTCTCTCCCTGCTTTTAATCTCACACCTGCAGGTAAACAGGCCTGCCAAGGAACAAACAGCAATTCAGAATCCCTGCTTTGGTGTCTTATACTATTTCTTTTAAATAATCTTTATTTAAGCATCATGATTGCAAACATGTTTGTAGTTGGATTTTAGTTATAAAAAAAAGCCCTTTTACTATTTCAACCTTCCCACCACTAACGCCTCCCATTTCCTTTTTCCCCTACCCCCTGCCTGTATTCGAAATACGCATTCTACTTCTCTCACTCACTACCATTGTCATACTAGTTATTAGTATAGATATTTCTCTAACTGCACTCACCATTCTTTGTGGTAAGCATCATATCGTGAGCTGGTCCTTACAGCACTTATCTCTATTGTCTCTAGGATTAATACAATACTGTCTTTTATTTGTCTTAAAACCCATAGTTGAGTGAGACTATTCTGTGTCTGTCTCTCTCCCTCTGACTTACTTCAGTCAGCATAATAGCTTACATGTCCATCCATGTATCGGAAAATTTCATGACTTCATTTTTCCTGATGGTTGCATAGTATTCCACTGTGTATATGTGTACCACATTTCTTTAGTCACTCATCTGTTGTCAGGCATCTGATTTATTTCCAGATTCTGGCTATTGTAAATAGTGCTGCAAAGGATATAGGTGTACAGAAGGCATTTTTGAATTGTATTTTTGTGTTCCTAGGGTATATCCCTAGGGAGCAGTATAGCTGGATCTTATGGGAGCTCAATTTCCAGTTTTTTGAAGAATCCATATTTTTTTCCAGAAAGGCTGGACTAGAGAGTATTCCCACCAACAGTGAATGAGAGTTCCTTTCTCAAACAGCCCTGATTGTTCGTGTGTGTGTGTGTTTGTGTGTGTGTGTGTGTGTGTGTGTGTGTGTGATGTGTGCCAGTCTGTGTGGCATGAGAATGTACTACATTGTTGTTTTGATTTGTATCTCCTTGATTAGTGATGTGGAGCATTTTTCATGTCCCTTTTTGCAATTTGTATTTCTTCTTTGAGAAAGTGTTCTTTTCTTCACTTTTAACTTTGCTACTTGAAAACAAAGATGACACAGTCTTCAAATGCTTTGTCCAACCAGTTAAGATCACACAATTGCTTTTCCCCGTAATTCACAAAATTATTGTTGAGGCTTGCTCATTAGGTCCATGTTTTTGCTTGGATACACATCTTGCTTACTTGTCTGTTTTGTTCTTCGGTCATTTTCACTCTCCTTGTCTCACATCTTTCTTTTTTTTTTTTTTCTTTTGATGGGTAAGGGTGGTTTGAGTCACAACTGGAAGTTCTCAAGGGGCATTCCTACCTCTGCACTTAGGAATCAACCCTGGTGGTACTAGGAAGACCATATTGGATACCAGTGATTGAACTTGGGTTGACCATGTGCAAAGTAAGTGCCTTCCTTACCTGTTGTACTACTCCTTGAACCTTCTCTTACATTTTCTAAGTAAAACTTCATTTTCACTGACTGGGGAGATGGCAAAGGACTGGAGTACATGTTTAGCAGGAGAAAGGTCTGCCACCTCATAGTCCTCCAAGCACCAAGCAGAGAGTATTCCATGAGTACCCCTAGGAATACCCTGCCATCCAAAGAAATAGAAATCTTTTTCCAACATAACACATCTCTCTTTAGAAGCACTGAAGGGTGCTGGCCTGATTATGGGTCAGTTGGTAAGGAACCAGCAGCAAGGCTGAGCCAGCTATGAGTTACTGAGGCCCACTAAAGTAGACAGAAAATTACAGGAACACACCGGGGACTGAGGTTAGAAGAAAGTTCAGCCTCTTTCCAAACGAAGTGTTGTCGCATTATGTATAGGAATCTCCATTCGGGATGAAACAGGCCTGCTAAGACAACATAGTTTTAGTGCTGATGGCTAATTTCATTCACCCCAGAAATTTTTTTTTTTTTTTTGGTTTTTGGGCCACACCCGGTGACGCTCAGGACTTACTCCTGGCTAAGCGCTCAGAAGTCGCTCCTGGCTTGGGGAACCATATGGGGAGCCGGGGGATCGAACCGCGGTCTGTCCTAGGCTAGTGCAGGTAAGGCAGGCACCTTACCTCCAGTGCCACCACCCGGCCCCAGCCCCAGAAATATTTAATCAAATCAAAGACAATATTTTCTCTCTCTCTTCAACATCTCCTTTCAGCCTCAGCTTCTGAGATGCAAATTCTGGACTATTGACTTTTCCCAGAAAATGAGAACTACACCTTAGTGGATTTAGTTCTTTCATTTGACCTCTAAAATAATAGAGCCCATCCCAGTGAAATTACTAGATTTTTTTTAACTTCTCACTAATCCCTTATTCTACATCTGAGGTGAGTTTGCTAGGAACTGCTTTGATCTTCTCCTTTGTAAAACTCAGAATTCTTACTGCTTGCACCTATAGCTTGATACATTGTTTTATTGTTAAGCTCTTCTCAATACTTAGACTGGCTTTTACCCCTTATAAAACTCATAGTTTAAAGATTAAAGTCAGAACGCAGTTCTCCACACACATTTCTGTGTGCACTCTCATTTCTTTATATTTAACATTGTGCAGGTTTGTGAAATCTCACTCCCCTGAAGCGGATTCATTGAAATCCTCTGGTGCTGTTGGACAGAGGCTAATCTGCAGCACAGTTGAGCTTTACAGTGATATATTTTGACTAAGGTGCCTTCTGACAGTTCCCCCATTTCTTCCCTAACAGATTCTTAGCCATTTCAACAGAGTGTAGAGAAAAGATTTCTCAGTTCTACTCAGCTAGATTCAGCTTTGGGGTCATAGCTAGGCGTGACCAGCCAAATTTAACATCAGCAACCACAAATTTCCCTTGGTTATTTCCTTACTTTTCTTAACTAGGTCACGTGTATGCTGCTTGCTCATTTTCAAAATAGTAGTCATCTACATCCTAGAAGTAATTTAGGTCCCTAGTCTTACCTCATAGTTGGATTTTCAACTCAGTCATGTAGTATGACGAAAGGCACTAACCATGAGCCTCAGCACTCAGTGCAAGAACAGACCCCACAAACACACATGTCACAGAAAAGGTGAAGTCGTGTGTCATGAGAAGAGCATGGCCCCTCTGCTCTCCCTGGCCACACATTTCTTCTAGTCAATGTTGTGTGTGCACAACATACACACACACACACACACACACACACACACACACTGAAAAGGCCACAGTGGGGAAACAACACTGAACCCCACTATGCTTAGAGTAAGAAGTTGGTGTTATGAAGACCCAATTATTACCAGCCATCTGGTAGTAACCTCTCTGATAAGGAGAGAGAAAGTGTGGAAGATGTTCAAAGAACTCAAAACATGGAATGAATCAAATAAACTGCAATCAAGACTAAAAAGGATATGAGTAGAATTAAGGAAAAGTTCAAATAGAAATAACAGAACTGAAAAACATGATAGGCAAAATTAAAAACTCACTAGAAGGCCTTAACAACAGCAAAAACTGCTGAAGACAGATTGAGTGAGCTGAAGTTGCAAAAGAGCCTTAAAATAAGTTAACAGAACAGGAAAAAAAATTCTCAATATAAGCAGATGACAATAGAATTCCGGGATACATTCAGCAGAAACAAAATAAAAATCACTGGAGTCCTGGAGACTTAAGATTAATCCCCTCTCCCCATGAAGAAGTAGCAGTCAAGGACATCATTGTTGAGAGGTTCCCAGTGTTGAATAGTGCATGCAAATGTCCTTGATATCTGAAAAGTACCAGCTAAAAGAGGTTCAAGGAAAAGCACACCAAGGCACATGCTATTCACAATGATGACAACCACAGATAGCATAGAATACTGAAAGCGAGATTTAAAAAAAAAAAACAAAAACGGGAAATTGCATACAAAGAAGTAGCCTTAAGACTTAAACAAATTTATCACAAGTTACCTTCCAGGCCCAAAGGCACTTATGGAATATAGTTGACAAAACTAAATGAAATGATGTTTTGCAAGGAATACTTCACCCAGCCAGACTTTTATTCAGGTTTGAAGGAAGGATACACAGCTTCACAGATAAAAAACAGCCCAGAATCTTTACAGACTCAAAATCAGCCTTAAAAGAACAACTGAAAGATCTGCTTTAAGGCAAGGCAGACCTAACAAATACCAAACGCCTACAAAAAGATGACACAAAATTCTATAACAATCTTCTCTCAATGTCTATTGTCTAAATGTACCAATTAAGAGACACAGTGGAAAAATGTATCAGAAAATTGCATTTTTCTGCCTGCAAGCAATAAATCTGAATAGTCATAGCACACACAAACTCAAAGCTGAAGGATGATCATTCAAGAGAACTTCATTATAAAAGGCTGGGTTGGTTATATTAATATCAGATGACATGTACTTTAGGCTTAAAATATGAGATACAGAGTTGGCATTTCTTAATAATCTTGCTTATACCAAGAAAAATCACACTTCCTAAAATATGTACCCCATGAGGGGCCAGCAAAATATAACAACTAGTAGACTAGAATGAAGACATCAATAGCAAAACAATAGTAGTGGGAAGACTTCAACACTGCTCTATAACTTCTTAATAGACCAACCAGGCTTAAACATAATAAGGATATACTAGCTTTTAAGGAAGAAATGGAAGAGAGTGACTTCTCACCCTAGACAGATAAATACACATTCTCCAATGCACATGGGACATTCTCCAGATAGACCACATGCTGAGTTGTAAAGCATAATAAAAGTCAAGAGGACAGAAATTTTATCAACTATCTTCTCAGACCATGATGCACTGAAAACAGAAGTGGACATAGAGAGGAAAAAAGCATTAACACCTGGAAATTAAACAGCTTACTACTAAATAGCCAGTGAATCAAATGAAATCAAAATGCCTGGAAACAAATGAGAATGAAGACATGAATTATCAGAATTCCCACAGAATTCTGTGGAAAGGTATTAAGAGGAAAAATTATAAGATTTACAAGCATTCAGGAAGAAGTATGTATTAATAATCTGGGGGGTTCATACCCGGTGGCACTGCAGTCAGAAATTGCTCCTGGCAAGTTTGGGGGACCATATGGGGTGCCTGGAATTGAACCAGGGTCTGTTCTGTGTTGGCCACATGCAAGGCAAACGCCCTACCACTGCTATTGCTCTGGCTCCATATATATATATATATATTTTATATTATATTTTTTATATATTTATATTATATAAATAGTGGTGCAGCTTAAAATTTGCTAAATTTTAAGATTTGTTAAATTTGTTGATTTGTTAAATCAACAAAATGAAGCAAAAATAGGCATGTGGAAAGAAATAATAAAAATTAGAGCAAAATTTAACTAACTGGAAACAAAAAATCAAAAGATCAATGAAAGCAAGAATTGATTCTTTGAAAGAAACAATAAACCATTAACAAGACTCACCAAGAAACAAACTTAATAAATTGAATCATAAATTAAAAAGGGGAGGTCACCTACAGAAATTCAAAGGGTAATTATAAATTACTTTAAGAAACTTCATGCCTCAAAGCAAAAAGACCTGGAAGAAATGGATAAATTCTTATATTTCTTTAACTTCCCAACTCTGAACCATGTAGATCGGGAATATTTGAGCAGACATATTATTGTTGAGGAAATTGAAATGGCTTCTAAAAAAAAAAAAAAAAACACACAAAAACCCAGATCCAGGTGGATTCACTAGCAAATCCTTTCAAACCTTTAAGGAATACATACTGTCAATTCTTTTTAGGTTCTCAGGAAATTGAAGAAACATTCCCAGTAGTTTTATGAAGCTAACATCACCCTGCTACCAAAAGCAGACAGACACACAGATAAAAAGATTTATAGGCTGATAGCACTAATGAAAAGAAAGTAAAGGATCCTTAACAAAATACTAGCAAATAGGATGAAACAGGTCGTCAAAAAAGTTATACCATGAACAAGTAGGATTCATTCCAGTGTTGTATGGAGGATTTAACATCCACGAATAGCTAAAGTAATCCTTGGGAAAAAAGAAGATGATGGGAGGCATTACTTTCCTCAACTTTAAGCTGTATTAGAAAGCAGTAGTTATTAAAACAGCCTGGTATTGAAATAAAGACATTTCTACATTTCAAAGGAAAGTTTTACTAGGATATAAAATAAATCTTAATTAAAAATAAATTTTAGGGGCCCGGGAGATAGCATGGAGGTAAGGCGTTTGCTTTTCATGCAAAAGGTCATCAGTTCGAATCCCGGTGCCCCATATGGTCCCCCGTGCCTGCCAGGAGCAATTTCTGAGCATGGAGCCAGGAGTAACCCCTGAGCACTGCGGGTGTGACCCTAAAACAAAACAAAACAAAACAAAACAAAAAAAAAAAGAAATAAAGACAGATCCTCAGGTCAATAGAATAGATGTGAATATTCTAAGATGATACCCAGATATACAATTAATTAGTCTTTGATAAAGGGGCAAGAATATAAAATGGAGCAAGCAAAACCTCTACAAAAAGTGGTGTTAAGAAAACTGGTCAACTATATGCAAAAAATAAAGTGAACCCAACATCATGCACAATGGTCAAATCAAAAAGGACTAAAGACCTTGATGGTTACAGACCTGAAATCATAAGGTACATAGAGGAAAATGTAGGTAGAACACTTCATGCCTTTGAAAAGCAAGGGCATCTTAAAGGATTTTACTTCCTTGGTCAGCCAAGCAAGTAGAATCAAAGATTAAAAAAAAAAAAAGGGAATACATTAAGCAGAGAAGCTTTTGGACCTCAAAGGAAGCAGTGACTTGGATCCAAAGACTACCAACAGAATAGGAGGCACGTTTTACCCTATACCCGTTCAATAAAACTTACCAAGAAGGAAAAAAAAAAATACAGCTAACCTCATCCAAAAATGGGGAAAAGAACAGACATATCCTCTATGAAGGAATACAGATATCCAAAGGCACATGAAAAAATGATCCACATCAAAAACCATTAGGAAGATGATCAAAGCAACAATGAGATATCATCTCACCACAGAGACTGGTACACATCACAAAGAACAGTGGATTTGTGGAGAAAGAGACTCTCACTGCTGGTGGGAATGCCTTTTTAGAAAACAATATGGATATGGATATTTCTCAAAAAAACTAGAAATTGTTCTCCCCTATTATCTAGCAATACCACCCTAAGAATTAAAAACACCATGCAGAAAATCCCTCTGCATTCCTATTTTCAGTGCAGCACAAAAACTGCATCCAGAATCTAGAAACAACACAAAGTCCTGAGAACTGAATAATGTCTAAATAAATTGCTACAACTAAAAGATGAAAAAATGAAGTCATGAAATTGCTTCTACAAATGGATATGGAGATTATTGTGATGTGAAGTGAGTCAGAGGAAAAGGGATAAACATAGAATAATTCCACTCATTTGTGAGATACAAGAAAAAATATAGTATGGTAATAATATCCAAAGACAGTGGAGATGGGGGTCAGGAGGATAAGTCCATGATAGGAAGTAAGTTAAAATAGAGAAAGGTCCACTATGACAATGAGAGTTGGAATTGATCACATTGGACAATAACTGTATTCTGTGGCATGCATTGTATATCCTCTATCAATAGTGCAAAACTACAGTGTATAAATGTCTATCCCAGAGGCAGGCAGGAGTGGGTGGGTGGGAGGAAAACTGGAATATTGGTGGTAGGAAGGTGCACTGGTGAAGGATAGTGAGCAATACATGACTGAAATTCAATCTTGAAAGTTTTTGTAACTACAATGCTTTTTTTGTTGATTTTTGCTTTTTTTTTGGGGGGGGAGGTCACACCCACCCTGGCTCTATGCTCAGAAATTGCTCCTGGCAGGCTCAGGGGACCATGTGGGAAGCCAGGATTCTGCATGCAAGGCATACATCCTACCTCATATCTCTCCGGTCCCTGTAACCACAGTGCTGTAATAAAGTAGTCAAAAAGAAAGAAAGAAAGGTACTGTCCATTGCTATAAAATCTGAAGTGAATGGTGAGGGTAATACTAAGATAAGCAGTTTGCATAAAGTAATACTTTTCAGAGTATGGACACACAATTTTCCATTAACAGTATTCATCTAAGTGAAGGATTTTATACTGAATCTCCCACATCCAGCAACTAGAAACTTCTTCCTAAATGAGATCATTGCTGCCTGGGAAGCTCTTTGCCTCTCTGGCTTTCTCACCAGAAACTCCGTTGACACAGTCATGGTGTTGGGGCCCTATGGGAGTAGAGCTACAAAACAGAGAGCTTTTTACATGGATTTTTCAGAGACTCAAATGTTCACAAGATATTCTGTGTCACATCCTCTCCCTATAATCACTAACAACCATGGGGTAAGGTGAAAACTCATTTACTGGTTCTATGACATCATAATGCTATTTCCTTAGACATAAAACAGCATCAGCAGGATGTACTTATTACTAAGTCTGATTTAGACATGAATGATATCGATCAATTGGCTAGTTTACAGCACCTGAATCCTACTAACTAGTACCACAGGATTGTTTACAGTAGGATCAGATTGCTGATCATAATTTTTGGTGCTGTTTGTTTTCCACTTTATATTATACTAATTTTCTCTACAGCCAGGGTGCTTAAAACTGAGAGTGTGGGCACAAACCTGTCCAATAAAGGTGGAGTTGATTCCTGCTGTGTGTTTGGACACAAGAGAGCCATAAGGGACTGCTGACTTGCTCCCTGCCTGCTTTTCTGCATGAAGGAGCTAAGAATATGACAGCGAACATAATCTCTTCAGGGTCCAAACCTGAAAGCTGTCCCCACCAAATAAAGGTGGGGCTGATCCCTGCCATGTATTTGGGCACACAAGAGCCATTATAAAGGACTGCTGATTTGCTCCCTGCCTGAGGTAGCCAAGAAGGCTACAGCAAACAATCTCTTCAAACTCTGCCCAAACTCGCACATTATACACACCGTGGCAATGGGGGAAAAATGCAGGACAGCCCCATGTATAGAGAATGAAGATGGCAGCATTGATGACCCGAAAAGTACCAACCAGCTTGTTATCCTTTCAGTTAAGGTTTTTAGAGAAGAAATATGGAGAATGTTCATGGAGCTCAAAGAAAGCATAGATCAAGTTGAATGGAACACAAATAAGAATCAAGATGATATGAAGAGAGAAATCAGAAAATGTCATACTGAAATAACAAGTCTGAAAAACTCAGTAGATGAAATAAAAACCTCAATGGGAAAGTCTCTCCAATGGAATAACAACTTAGAACAGGGTCAATGAGTGGAAGATAAAATGCAGAACAACTTCAGACAGCAGAAGAGATTGGGTAAAAATCCTTAAAGCAAATAATCAGACATGGATAAATTATTTAAAGAATATGAACAAATATGAAAATAGAAGTTTGTTTATAAACTCAACAAAAACAGCATAAGAACAATGGGATCCTAGAGACCCAGGAAGATAATAATTATAAGAGGAGTTGGAGGAAGAGTGAGAAGAGGAAGAGGATAAAGAAGAGGAAGAAGAAAAATGTTGAGAAAAGAGGAGAAGGAGGTGAAGGAGGAGGCTAGAGATGTGGTTCAATTTACATAGCAGATAACTTATAGGTGTTAATGCCTAGATTTGATCCCAGATGATCTCGTGTTCTAATATTCTCACAACTTGTATGAATTCATATCTCTATGCATAAAAATATGTGATATACTTATGTATGTTCACATCTAATAAAGCAACTGTAAAAAAAGCAGACTGCAAATATACTTCTAAAATATAAAATAGAGGGAATTGTTGTATCATAATCTAAGATGAATCTCAAGATTTCTAAGAAAAATCTCATCAGAAGGCCCACTGAAAAGTTTTTTCCCTCAGTGTGGATGTCTGATTAAGATTTCTGAAAAAAATCTCATCAGAAGTCGCACTGAGAAGTTTTGCTCTCAGTGTGGATGGCTGATTAGATAACTACTAATGGAACTTAAATTCCACATACTTTTTTTTTTTTTTTTTGGCCACACTCAGGGGTTACTCCTGGTTATGCGCTCAGAAGTCACTCCTGGCTTGGGAAACTATATGGGGAACCAGGGGATCGAACTGTGGTCTGTCCTAGGCTAGCGCAGGCAAGGCAGGCACCTTACCTCCAGCACCACCGCTCGACCCCCAAATTCCACATACTTTTTAACAAACATTTAATTGACCTATAGATGATTCTCCCTTCTGCTGTATTTAGTGTGTATATAGTAGAATCTTTTCCTAACATAGAATTTTTACGTGCACATATAGTCTTGATTAAATTTCTCTTTACCTAGAAAACTCAGCACCAAAAAGACACTTAAAAACATCTTTCCTGTTTATCTTTAAAATGACTTTTCTTCTTTGTGTGGCATCTCTAAAGGACAATGAGTACTTGTTAACTAATTTTTTGCCTCAGAATTAAAATCAAAAAGTTTGGCCAGAATGTAGCATTTCGGCTGTTGGACTTTTACCAGGTATAAATATTTAGATATACCTGTCTCCTTCACTGGCCTCTTACACACACACACACACACACACACACACACACACACACACACACACACACATCTTTCCCCTTAGGAGTAGGAAGTATGACGGGAACTCAGCATCCCCCAATATACATCTGAGGCTATCCAGACATGAACTGCTTTGAGATGTTAAAATTAGCTTTTTAACTTAGGACTATTTTTTATTATTTATTTAAGCACCATGATTACATACATGATTGTAGTTGGGTTTCAGTCATAAAAAGAACACCCCCTTAACCAGTGCAACTATCCCACCACCAATGCCTCACTCTCCCTCCTTCCAAACCCTCCCCTGTATTTGAGACAGACATTCTGCTTCTCTCACTCGTTAATATTGTCATGATAGTCATCTCTCTAACTAAACTCACCACTCTGTGGTGAGCTTCATATTGAGAGCCATTCTTTCCAGTCCTGGGCATTATTACAATAATGTCTTGTTTTTCTTAAAATCCATAGATTAGTGAAACTTTTGTGTCTATCTCTCTTGGTCTGACTTATTTCACTGAGCATAATAGATTCCAGGTACATCCATGTATAGGAAAATTTCATGACTTCACCTCTCCTGATGGCTGCATTGTATATATGTACCACAGGTTCTTTAGCCATTCATCTGTTGAAGGGTGTTGTCTTAAATAAATAAAGATGATGCTGGATGGAGATGGAGGCCTCTGTCTGCTATCCCAGGCCACGTGGCTCCATCCTCCATTAATCGATGGGTCTGGGGTCCAGGAAAGCGACAGGTAGAAATCTCACTCACAGGCAGACTTCAGGAGGTAACAGCTTTATTCAGATCCTATCCACCACATGTGTGGCCTATATCATAACCAATTAAGCATTCAGCCATTCTTAGCTAGCCCTGCGTCTTAACTTCTTTCAGCCATCTTTCCTCTGACCTCCAAGCTGGCAAAAGGCCAAAGACCTCAATCCTTCTTGACCAAGGCCTTATATCACCTTACCCAGACCCCTCCCAGGAACTGGGCGGGGTCTGCAGGTAAAGTTACAGGTCATATCCGCCCAAGACTCCTCCCATCAATAGGTGGGTCTCAGGTAGATTAACCTAAATCCAGGGTGGGGTTACGGAAGGGCATCTTAGTTGTTTTCAGAGTAGGATTATTGTAAATACTACTGCAATAAATATAGGTGTGGGGAATGCATTTTAATATTGTGTTTCTGTGTTCCTAGGATATATTCCTAGGAGTGGTATAGCTGGATCATATGGAAGTTCAGTTTCCATTCTTTTGAGGAATCTCCATATTGTTTTCCCTAAAGGCTGGATGAAATGGCATTCCCACTAGCAGTGAATGAGAGTTCATTAATCCACACATCCCTGCCAGCATTTATTGTTCTTGTTTGTTGTGATGTGTGCCAGTATCTGTGGTGTGAGGTGATACCTCAGAGTTGTTTTTATTTGCATCTGCCCAATGATTAGTGATGTGGAGCATTTTTTCATGTGCCTTTCAGCTATTTATATTTCTTCTTTGAGAAATTATCTGTTCACTTCTCCCTATTTTTGATGGGGTTAGATGTTTTTATCTTGTTAAGTTCTGTCAGTGCCTTTTATATTTTCTATATTAGCCCCTTATCTGATGGATATTGGGTGAATAGTTTCTCTTATTCTGTGGGTGGTTTCTGTATCCTAGGCACTACTTTCTTTGAGATGCAGAAGCTTCTCAGCTTAATATAGTCCCATTGGTTTATCTCTATTTTCACTTGTTTGGACAGTGTTGTTTCCATCTTGAAGATGCCTTTAGTTTCAATTTCATGGAATGTTTTACCTATGTGTTGTTCTATATACCTTATGGTTCTGGGTCTGATATCAAAGTCTTTAATTCATTTGGATTTGACTTTTTGTACGGTGTTAGGAGGTCTGAGTTTGCTTTTTTGCAAGTGGCTAACCACTTGTCCCAACACCACTTGTTGAAGAGACTTTCCTTACTCCACTTTGCATTTCTTGCCCATTTATCAAATATTAATTGATTATGTCTGGGAAACATTCTCTGAATACTCAAACCTATTCCACTGATTTGAGGGTCTGTCTTTAGTCCAATACCATGCTATTTTAATGACTATAGCTTTGTAATTCAGTTTAAAGTTGGGGGAAGTGATGCCTCCCATATTCCTTTTCCAGGGGTTGATCTAGCTACTTGCGAGTATTTATCGTTCCAAATAAATTTCAGGAGTGTTTTGTTTGATCCACTTCTTTGAAGAATGCCATGGGTATCTTTGGAGGGATTGCATTAAATCTGTATAATGCATTGGGGAGTGTTGCTGTTTTAATGATGTTAATCCTGCCAATCCATGAGCAGAGTATGTGTCTCCATTTTCATGAAGCAGGGTTTTGTGTTTTCTTTGTATAGGTTTTTCACCTCTTTAGTCACGTTGACACCAAGACATATGTTGGTGTGACACTAATGTGAATGGGATTATTTCTTAATGTCCATTTCTTCTCTATCATTGTTGTACAGGAAGACCATTGATTTTTGTGTGTTAATTTTGTGGCCTTCAAATTTGCTTTATGAGTCTTTTGTTTCTAGAAGCTTTTTGGTAGTATCTGGAGTAATCCCTTAGTATCACCGCATGTGATATCCTCCAAAATGTCCATAATTGTCCCTTTATAGCTTTTTTTGGGGGGGCCACACCCAGTGACGCTCAGGGGTTACTCCTGGCTATGCGCTCAGAAGTCGCTCCTGGCAGGCACGGGGGACCATATGGGAACCGGGGGATCGAACCGTGGTCCGTCCTAGGCAAGGCAGCAGGCACCTTACCTCCTGCGCCACCTCCCGGCTCCCCCTTTATAGCTTTTCTTAGTCTCAAGTTTATGTCATCAGTTACCAATATGGCCAATCCAGCTTTTTACGGGTGTTTGCTTTGATGAGTTTGATGACTCCGACCTTTGATTATGAGTCTATGTTTGTTCTAACTATTCAGATGTTTTTCTTGTAGGCAACAGAATGTTGGATTCAACTTTGGGATCCATTTTGCCACTCTGTGTCTCTTAACTGGTGTATTTAGTCCATTCACATTGAGAGAGATAATTGTCATGGGATTTAGTATAGAAGTTCATTGTGTCTGTTGTTCATCTAGTCTTAAAGTATACCTTTCAGTTTTTCTTTTAAGGCTGGTTTTGAGTCTCTAAAGTTTCTGAGCTGTTGTTTATCTATGAAGCTATGTATACGTCCTTCAAACCTGAAAGTGAGTCTGCTGGATGCAATATTTTAGGTGAAGCATTCGTTTTTGTTGAGTTTTGTCACTATATTCCACCACTACCTTCTGGCCTTAAGGGTGGTTTTTTGTTTGTTTGTTTTTGTGTGTCAGGTCTGCTGTAAATCTTAAGGATGCCCCTTTGAATGTAATTTCCCTTTTTGATCTTGCTGCTTTAGTCATTCTATCCCTATATGTTGGATTCATCATTGTGACTAGAATGTGTCTTGGTGTGCTTTTCTTTGGGTCTCTTCTAGGTGGTATTCTTTGGGTATGCAGAATTTGGTTGAACGCAGCTCTGGGAATTTCTCTGCAATGAGACTGTTGATTCTGCCTGTGTCTTTGGGACTTCAATCATTCTTATGTTGTTTCTGTTTAATTTTTTAAGACTTCTATTTCATCTGCTCACATTCTTAGAATAATTTTTCCATTGATTATTTGCTTTAAGGATCTTTTCCTATCTCTCATCTTCCAGTTCACTGATTCTGTCTTTATGGTCTGTTCCTCTATTGGAGAGGCTTTCCATTGAAGTTTTTATTTCATCTAATGATTTTTTTCAATGAAGTTATTTCAGTTTCGAGTTTTCTGATATCTGTCCTCTTGATTTTCTTGATTTTTATTTGTCTTACTCAATCTATGCTTTCTTTGAGTTCTAGAACATCCTCCATGTTTCTTTTCTAAACTCCTTATATGGGAGGCTAACTAGGTGATTGATTCTTCTCGGGACAGCAGAGTTGCTATCTTCTTTCTCTATGTATAAAGTTGCCCTGCATTGTTCCCCCAATTGTCTCGCTTGTAGTGACGTTTTTTCTACATGTAATGGTGGAGTTCATTGCTAGAATTTGGCACCACCCTTGTGGGTGGGGACAGCCTACCTTGCTGGGATTAAGTTCTCTGGGGTTATACTCTGCAATCTCAAGGAGGAAATCAGGAATCCAAGTGTAGAGAATGCAAATGAACTTTATAAGCCCAAGGCAGGAATCTGACACCACCCTTCTGGGTGCAGACAGCCTACCTTACTGTGATCAAGTTTTCTGGGGTTTTCCTCTGCAGTCTCAAGCAGGAAATCAAAAAGCCCTCAACTCTGGATTCTTACTTGAAAGAAAGAATCCCTTTTTCTCCCATATACGTTGTATGATCTCTCATTTCTTATTTCGCCATATGCCATCCACTCTCCTTGAGGATACTCAAAGAAGTTCTCTATCACAACTGGATCAAAGCTAGCCATGACAGGTGAATCATTGTAGTCCCAAAATGTAAATGGCATGACAAAGGTTTAAATTGAAACAAAATTGTTTATGCGAGATTTACAGTGCACTGGGTACCCCATATTATCACCTTCCAATATTGACACTCCTATTTAGGAAGTTTTTCTTGACCTCCAACAGATGTCATTCTCCCTCAGTTTCAACTTTCCACTCCATAATTCTCATTTCCTGAGTTTATTTCATATTTTTTTCAGAGCACAACCACAGGGAATTATATATTTATTCCTGAACTCATCCACTAAGTGGAGAGAAAATTAAAAAGTTGCCTGGACAAAGAGGCCTTTTCTTTTTTTGTTCTGGCTTTGTCTCTAATGTCTGGGACCCTGGAACACAATTTCATCTGAATATAGGTATGATTGAGCATGCTACATACAAACCAATTCTTATGATAGGTCAAAGGTTAAGTTTTTCATAATTTTTATTTTAATCTTAGTGGCTTACATATCATTCACAGTAATATTTCAAGTACATATTAACATTGAATCAGGGGAATTCCTAGAACCGAATTGTCCTCCCTCCACCTCCATTCGCATCCTGCCTCCCATAGCCTCCATCCTCACCCTTGGGGCTGCTAGAATGAGTGGTCCCCTCTGTGCCTAGCTTACTACTTAGTGATCTTACAACTGTTTGGTCATGGTACTTCCATTATATCCCCCTCTAATTGGGAGGCAGAACTAGATAGTTAAAGTTATGTGGTTTTATTTGAAGAAAAGAAAAGTAATAAGATGGGGTAAAAATCAAATATGCTGAAAATGGACGGAGTCCTTCTAGAGGCTCTCATCCACGATTTGAGAGATTAAGGGGAAAAAGGTGAAACATCACAACAGTATAAAAAGAAGTATCAAATAAAATCTCCAATGGGCACTACAGCAATAAATGTAGGCACCACATACTTGCCATGGTCTTGAGCATGACAGAGCACAAAACGGAAGAAGAGAAAAGAAAAATAAATAAAAATGGATACAGCCAGTTCAATATCCACTTCAAATCAAAGAAATTGACAAAAACTAGATAAAATAAAAACATATTATTTTGTGCTTTTTGTCTATTTTTAATTTTTTTTTCCCCTCCTGCATAGGCACAGTAAACATTGGGGTCATTCGAAAAGGAATTCCCTTGGCCTAAGAGATACAGCATTTCTCCACCCTTGGAGTATATTGTCATGGGATTAACTATAGACTCCTTTCTAGTTCATTTGCTCTCCCGATGGTGCTTTTCTGGTGTATGGGGAGACTTCTGCTTTGTTCTGGGTGGTAAAGTCAGGTCTCTGTATCTAGAGATCTCAGTCTTTGCACAGGTGAAGGAAAAAATTATGGTGAAGACTTTCTTTGTGGTTCTAGAAGTTCTGTACCCTTAGTGTCATTTTAATCCATCTTCTGTGGCTGGTGCTCTTGGTCCTTTGCTGATCCTAGGATGGAGCATGGGATAGCGTCTTTTGTTATGTTGCCAGAAGACCCATTCAGTTTCTACTGTCTAAGTCAGACCTCTGAAATTAGAGACCATGGTTGTTGTGCAGGTCGTAGATCAAACCCTAGACTAGGACTTTTTTTTGGGGGGGGGAGGGGTTGGGTTCACACCTGGCAGTGCTCAGGGGTTACTCCTGGCTCCATGCTCAGAAATTGCTCCTGGCAGGCTCGGGGGACCATATGGGGCACCGGGAATCGAACCAATGACCTTTTGCATGAAAGGCATATTCTTCTCCAATGTACATGGGTCATTCTCCAGGATAGACTACATGATGACACATAAAACATACCTCCATAAAATCAAGAGGATAGAAATCTTGCAAGCTACCTTTGCCGACCACAAGGCTCTGAAATTAGATGTGAACTACAAAGCCACACAGAAGAAAAACATTAACAAGTGGAAATTAAACACCCTGCTACTGAACAACCAGTGGGTCTGAGAAGAAATCAAAAAGGAAATCAATACTTTATGGAAACAAATGATAATAAAGACACAACCCCCCAGAATCTATGGGACACAGCAAAAGCGGTCCTCGAATAGCTAAAGCACTCCTAGGGAAAAGGAAAATGGGAGGTATTACTTTCCCCAACGTTAAACTCTACTACAAAGCAATAGTTATCAAAACAGCATGGTATTGGAATAAAGACAGACCAGTGGAATCGGCTTGAATTCTCAGACATAGTCCCACAGACATACAAGTACCTAATTTTTGACAAAGGAGCAAGAAATACTAAGTGGAGCAGGGAAAACCTCTTCAACAAGTGGTGCTGGCAGAACTGGTTAGCCACTTGCAAAAAAGGCGAACATAGACCGCCAGTTAACATCCTGTACGAATATAAAATCCAAATGGATTAATGACCTTGATATCAGACCTGATACCATGAGGTATATAGAACAATATGTCTGTAAAACTCTCCATGACATTGAGACGAAAGGCATCTTCAAGGAGGAAACTACACTTTCCAAACAAGTGGAAGCAGAGATCAACAGATGGGAATACATTAAACTGAGAAGCTTCTGCACCTCAAAAGAAATAGTGCCCAGGATACAAGAGTCACCCACCGAATGGGAGAAAGTATTCACCCAACACCTATCAGATAAGGGGCTAATATCCAAAATATACAGGGCACTGACAGAACTTTACAAGAAAAAAACATCTAATCCCATCAAAAAATGGGGAGAAGAAATGAACAGACACTTTGATAAAAAAAAGAAATACAAATGGCCAAAAGGCACATGAAAAAAATGCTCCTCGTCACTAATCAGGGAGATGCAAATAAAATCAACGATGAGATAATACCACCTCACACCACAGAGATTGGCACACATCACAAAGAATGAGAACAATCATTGCTGACGGGGATCTGGAAAGAAAGGAACTCTTATACACTGCTGGTGGGAATGCTGTCTAGTCCAATCTCTATGGAAAGCGATATGGAGATTCCTCCGAAATCTGGAAATTGAGCTACCATTCTACCCAGCTATTCCTCTCGTAGGGATATACCCTAAGAACACAAGAATTCAATATAAAAACCCCTTCCTCACACCTATATTTATTGCAGCACTATTCACAATAGCCAGGCTCTGGAAACAACCAAGATGCCCTTCAACAGATGAATGGCTAAAGAAACTGGTACATTATACACAATGGAATATTATGCATTCGTCAGGAGAGATGAAGTCATGAAATTTTCCTATACATGGTTGTGCATGGAATCTACCATGCTGAGTGAAATAAGTCAGAGGGAGAGAGAGAGAGATGCAGAATAGTCTCACTCATCTATGGGTTTTGAGAGAAATAAAGGTTATTTTTGCACCAATCCTCAGAGACAATGGGAGGAGTGCTGGAACTTCCAGCTCACTTCATGAAGCTCACCACGAAGTGTGGTGAGTGCAATTATAAAATAACTACACAGAGAACTACCCTAATATTTGTAATCTTGCAGGTGATGGATCAAAAATTTAAATCTGTAACTCAACAGACAAAATTAGAAAATAAGGAGCCTTCTGAGACTATTAGTCCTGTTAAAAATTCCGTAAATTGGCCTAATGGTAAATCAGACTTAGGACCAGATAAAAAAGTTTTTAAAAATGCTGTTTCTCTTGTGCCAAAGGTAAAAAATTCCTCAAAACTAACCAGTCTGGATATTGCATCTCCGCCTGCTGCTGAGTTTTGTTCTCCTGTATTACTTCAAAAATATGAGATCGCCTCAGAGCAACCTTTAATATCTATAAAAATTCACCAAAAGGAAATCTTGGGAATCATGGATACAGGTATTAACATTTCTTGCATTGCTGATAAGGACTGGCCTCCCTCTTGGGAAAAATGTGTTTCATTCTCTTTCAGCGGTCAAAATTCGGCTTCAAATGCTTCCAGAAGTGCTACGGCTTTAAACTGGGATAATGGTATAAGCAAAGGAACTTTCCAGCCCTATATTCTACCTCACCTGCCTTATACTATATGGGGGAAGAGATGTACTTAAATCTGTCTAATTATCATAATTAATAACATTTTCAACATATCTAACAAAATATTTTTTCCTAAGAGTCTCTGCTCAAAAATGTATTTTTCTTTAAAAATAATGAATGTGTGTGTGTATCTGTAAAGAATTACAGGTCATGTCTAATGCAACAAAAAGTAAAAATTTACCAACTAAGAGTTTTAAAGTAAAGTAATCTAATGCACTTAATTCTATTTTTTTTCTCTTCAAAAAACTGCTTTTTAACTAAGAGTCGACTCTTTTGTTTTCTTTAAAAAAGGCCTTTTCTTTTCCAGAAAAAAATTTCTACTAATAGCCAGCAAAAACCTGGCGGGAATAATTTGGAGACGTCCAAAAATATTTCCCACAATTTTTCTCATCTCTTAAAACTTCTAATTTACTTTCATTTTTGTCAATTTATGTGAGTTTAAAAGTTTGAGTGTGCATTAAAAATTGTATGTCTGAAATCGTGTGCCTGAAAACAATGAATGCTGATAAACGTCTAAGTATGTTGCAAAAATGTGCAAATCTTGCAAAAACAGCTTTTCCTAGGTCACAGAAACCTCAAACCTCGCCAGAAACAGGCAAAGGAAAAAAAAAGTCTGTTTTGCGTTCTGAATTCAGCCTGCCAGTCTCTTGCCTCAAGGGGAAGGAATTCCCCTCCCCCACTGAGCACAGTTTTCATCAACAGAAGCAGTCTGAAATTTCTTGGAATTTTCAAAATTTTACCTTCTGTAAGTTTTTTAATTAAATATAAAATTGTCTAATATTTATAGTAACTTAGGCTTCACCATCTTTAAAGTAATATTGCAACTTTTGTACATGCATAATATTTTTAACAACAAAAACTTTATTCTCATAGTTTATAAAAATTTAATCTTGGCTTAACATTTTTACCACAAAGTAATATTTACATTGGTCTAAATAACATCTCTTATTGTATCTGATTGTATAAATTCCTTGTTATTATCCTAAGTAATGATCCGTCTAAAACTAATTTTAATTGTCTTTTAATAAAAACATCTAGCATTTTTATTTACTTATATTAATAGTAATCCTTTATATGTAAAGGCAAATTTTCATCATTTTCATGCTTTAAGCCTTTATAAGCTTTTTAAATCAAAAATCTGATAGCTGACACCCAACACGTGTCAGCACCAGTTCTATTGTAATGTAATTCACCTTCTCAGGTCCTCAAAAAACATCACCATATTAAGAACCTTAAATTAGTTATAAAGGGCTTGTCTCCAAAACTTTTATAACTCAGTTTTTTCTAGTTAATTGGCGTTAAAGCTGAAAAATAAATTAATTCAAACCATCAATTTGTCTATGAGTTAAAAATTATTTTTAAACACTAATTTTACCTTTTTTCCCACTGGGCACACTTATTACATGCTACCAGTGAAGTAAATTCACATTTTTCACTAAAAATGATCTTTATTAAGTAGTAGTTTTTTTCCCTAGTAACATCTATATGGTTATAAGGTAAAACTAGTTTAACTGCTTTAAATACGTATATATACTGAATTCATCTTACTGCTTGTTCAAACTGAATTATTTTCTATATTAATAATAATCTAATGTTTTATAAAGCATATTGTCAACTCCACGTTACAAGTGCTCATGAAAATCCAAATCCCTGTAACTTATATTTACTAATTGCAAATTTAAAAATCATTCTGCTACCTTGTGTCTACCACAAATAATTTAAGTGAAATCTGCCACATGGCACACTCCACCTTCTGTTTGCTTACACTCCAAACTACCTAAATTAGCATATGTATGCACAGAAATGCCTTCTCTGCAAGCCCCACTGTTTTCAGTGGCTGCTTTAAATAGAAAAATACTTTCTCCACTCTTGCTAAAAGTATGTGTTTAAAATTTTTTTACCTTTTATTTTCGGCCATCTAAGTTTAATGATTTTTAGTTAACGTTTATCTAGCAACTACTTTCTGTGTTTTCTTCATATGCATTTTTAATAACAACTTAGTAAAAGTTACTTAATAATAAAAATAATTGGTCATCGTATCAAAGTTTATTCAATACTAATCTACTTTTGCCTTAATATTCAAATGTGTTTTCTCCCAGCAAGGCAGTGTGTCTTAACACCAAAGGCCAGCAAAATATCTAACTTACAAAAAATTTCTCCATCCTGCTTGCCACCTAACCTTTTCATTTACATAACTATAAAATATTTTCCCCATATCTATCCTTTCTATAATTTTTCCACAAATGTTCTCCTTTCTTTTAAAAGGTATACAATATAGTTAGGTCAATCATGTAGTTATTAACAAATATTTTTTCTTCCTAAGTGTACAGTAATTATCTTATACTTTAAGTTTTAACTAATTCTACAAAACCTGTTATCATGTTTAAATTTTTGCTTCCTCTCAATTTACTAATTTTTCTAGCCTCAAAATATACCTACCACCACTACTTTATTTACTTGCTTTTATATGCATTTAAATTTTTACTAGACATAATTTACCTTGCTTCATAATCAGTCTGTACTAATGTAATTGCTTTTACCTACTTTTTGTATTCTCATTGCAAATAAACTTCTATCTTCCCATAGGAACAACAACACGTGTAACTATAAAGCAATCTAACCTGCAAAAATCCCACTAACCAATTTAATCTTTTCCAGGAATTAAAACTGCTACGTCACACCAGTCAATTGTATCCCCTTGCAATCTAATAACATAAAAATATTCCTTTCTTCCTTTCTTATAGGTAATAAAAATACAACTCCTTCATCATCCTAGCAGCTAATAATGCAGGTTTTTTTTCTCTGCCTCATCTCTTTTTTCTATAACAATCCTTAAAAAACTATTTATTTTCACCACAGGTCTCAAAGCAGTACCTCTGGAACCCAGTCCAAATAAAATAACTCTTTTTCATGCCCCCACTAATTTTAAATTTAAGTTTTCCAGTCTTTCCTTCAAAAGAAATCCGCAAAAATCATACATCTATTTGATGCTGTCCTGTCTGACTGAAACCACCCCCCTGCAAAAGCTGACAGGCTCCTGATTCTGCCAGGCTCAGCAACGGACCCCCTGCCGAGTTTCCCCTGTCCACTCAACCCCCTGCTGGCCTTTAACTTCAGCCAACCTCAAAAGAAACCTCACTGCTATTTTCCCAATTCCTGCCGAACTTTTTCACTAACTCACACTGGCTTCTACAAACATCTGCAAGCTGTCAAGGAACTTCCACGGCTGCACTGCCGCTCCTGAAATCTGCCCTGCCTACCTGGACACAAATGACGTCACAGCTGAAAAATAAATTTTCACAAACTGAACTCATAAAACTCTAAAAATCTAAAAACTGAACTCACAGACTCTTAAACAAAATAACAGCTTTTATTCTTCTGAAAACATGTTCCCTGTTTTACCTACCTCCTTTGATAGCAGCATCAACCATGCCTTTATTGTCACTGTAATTTGGAAAAATCTTGTATATTGTGCTTATGTTTATTATTAGCAAACCAGCTATTCCCCTTCCAACTATTTTCCCAGCAAAATTTGTTTATGTTATGTATATTATGGTTTACTACTTCTCATATTCTCTTCTTTTTTTTTTTTTTTTT
>PVKC010008995.1:8570-27435 GCA_004027635.1 Crocidura indochinensis
GCCAAGTTTGGTGTCTAATTACTCCTGTCAAATCCCAGTTTCTATGCTGACCTTCCAGAACCTTGCACCACCTTTTCCTCATCAGTTTTGGGAAATCTGGAAGAGAATGAATGGCATGAGTACAGAACAGGAAGCTGAGTCAAGTTTCAGAGAGGGACTGAATCACAAATGGAAATCATAGACCTGAGGATTCAACTCAACCATGTGGTTTGGCTGGATAGCCAGAGGTTGTCGAGAAACTAGGAAAACATGCCCAGTAACAGGAGCCATTAGGTTTTAAAGAATGACTGGGGGGTTCATCCCTCTTTGAGACTTTTAACCAAGGTCCTTGTAATTTCTGATTACTCAACATGACCTACCATAATACAAATATTTGCCTTAGGTTTTAGTAGGCTTGCTGGCAGACATGGAATTATTATAATGAGAATGGTGATGATGGTAAAAGAAGAAGGAAGGGAAGGAAATCTCATCATGATGACAAGGATACAAGTAATCCTATCCCCATTTCTCCTGAATAGTTCCCTGATTGCCTGTGATGAAGGGGACAGGAATATGTTTTTGTCTGCATTGAGTCAGATTTTATCAGCAAACATTCATATAGTTATTTTCTTTCATATGCTCCTTGAAAGCAATTTCATAATGCCCTCTATGCTCTAGAAATGAAGGAAAACACTCTTAAACTGCTGGAGGAAAAAATGGAGGTGTTAGAAATAATAGATAATCTCAGTATTATTATCTATCCTGTATTAACATGATTCCCTAGAGGATTTTTCTGTGTTTGGATTTAAACATTTTTCACCTTAATAGCTAATAATTTCAATGTCGTTATTCAACATGGTTAAATCATATCCTGCTTTTCTGATGCAGAATCCTGATGTGCTCACAAATTCTCATACTGTAATGAAGTATCATGAGCTCTGAAATAAAGCAGATAGTATGTTTTACATTTTGAATGAGACTAATGAGAGTCAAGGAGCTAAAGGAAAATTTGAAATCAATTATCAGAATTAAGACTACACAGTAGCAGTGCTTAGAAAAAACTCTTACTTCCTCCCCATCCTCTGTTTCATGGTTCAGTTTATTAGCTCTAGATATGTTTGGCTTGAATGAGCTAATATATCCTGCTTCTTGAAAACCAATAAGAGGACCCAGGCATGTTGAGTGCTAACCAATATCTACTGTAAGTTGTCAACAAAAATCCATGTCCTTATTTCATAAATAAATTCCATGGAAGCTTGAGTGGACATGTGTAGTAACAATTGCTGAATATTGGACCATATATGATAGTGGCTTTGCTCCAAGACTTGCTTATTAGCTCATATGAGTTTAAAATATCCACCTTCCTCAATTTCCTCCTTGGTATATAAGAAAATAATGTTCTTTTATCTAGCTCACATAATTTGGATATGGTGCTTAAATGAAAGAGTATAGAGGGCTCTATTAAAATATGTTTCAAATGTAATGTTTTAAAACAAGAGGTGGTTGGAATGTTGCACTGGTGAAGGGGAGTGTTCTTTTTTGACTCAAATGTAACTACAAACATTCTTGTAATCCTGGTGCTTAAATAAATATTTTTATAGCCTCTAGAAAGCCTCTCTCATTTTTTGCTTATTTGATTTTTGCCCCATTTTATTTTATTATTATTTTTTCTCTTCTTCAAACAGAACCACATAATTTGAACCATCTTATTTTAGCCTAACAAATTGTGGGGGAAATAGAGGGTACCAAGACCAGATAGTTGTATGAACATTAAGTAGAACTAAAAAAAATGATCAGACTTAAACACCAAATTCAAAGCCAATGATGACAACATGCTAGACACAGAGGAGACCACTTATACTAGCAATCCAGGTGGTAAAGGAGGGGGATATGGGATGCATACTGGGAACAGGGGTGGAGGGAGGACAACATTGGTGGTAGGAATGCCCTGGATTCAATGTCACTATGTACCTAAAAATTACTGTGAAAAGTTTGTAATCCACTTTTTTTTTGTTTTGGGCCACACCCGGCAGCGCTCAGAGGTTACTCCTGGCTATACACTCAGAAATTGCCCCTGGCAGGCACGGGGGACCATATGGGATGCCAGGATTCAAACCACCGTCCTTCTGCATGAAAGGCAAACGTCTTACCTCCATGCTATCTCTCTGGTCCCCGTAATCCACTTTGGCCAAAATAAAAATTAAAAAAATGAAACAACTATTACACTTAAAAAAATAAAAGAAAGTCTAATTATCATTAAGTCCATGGTAGGAAGCTTGTCACAAGGAGCTGGGGACTAGCTAGGGAAGAGAAGAAACCACTATGACAATGATAGTTGAAGATATTCACTCTAGACACGGAGTTAAGGTGATGTTATCCCTTCAGTAACAATATGGCAAGCCAGAGTGATTAAAGGAAAAAGATAGAAAGAGAGAGAAAGAGTGCATGTGTGAGATAGAGAAAAAGAGACATGAGAGATAAGAAAAGTATCTGTTCCAGAGGTAGGCAGAAGATAGTATCTGAGGGAAATTGGGGACATTAGTGGCAGGAAATGAGCACTGGAAATTGGGCATTGTATGAGCGAAACTAAATCATGAAAACTTTGTAACTGTGAAAATAAAAACAACTGTATTATGAACAAACTTGTAACAATGATGCTTAAATAATTTTTAAAAATGGAAAAAGATTAATGCAGGTAGAAAGAGCTTGTGCTACATCTTCTCCCTCAGGTCAGTACTTTCTCATAGCTGCTATATGACTCTGTCTCAGTTTTCTTCCATCATAATTCATGCCAAGTATTGGAAATATGAGGGGAAGGCAGGCATGAGCAAGCGTTGGAGCTTTCTGCAGTAGATGTTCAGGAGCATTGAACTTACTAAAGAAAACCCACAAAGGTGTGTTTAGGTAAAGTCCCTTGTTCCCATTCTTTATTCCACTTGGGAATGGCCAGGATTCCTGATGAGCTCTATTAGAAATCAGAGCTATACTATCAATTCAAAACATCGCACTGGATGCTCCGTTCAATATCTCATGTAGAATGTGACAGTTAAGAAGGGCTCAGCATAGAACTCATCTTAGAATCAGATCACTGAGTTCTGGTAGGTTCCAACCTTTGTGTGCTCACTTCCTCTGCTCTTCTGGAAATGTGTGTGTAAACTCCTGGAGTCAAAAATATTCTCTGAACCACTCCTTATCAGTTTAGCTGAATCTTCTTTTCTACAGCTTCATGAAGAGATTTCTTCATGAGTGGATTCCCTCAGAGTTCCATAGGATGAAAGTCGGCCAAGAGGATGTCAGCAGAGAGAGTACTTCCTTTTTTTTGGAGGGGAGCACTCAGGGACACTCGGGTTATTCCTGGCTCTGAGGTTAGAAATTGCTCCTGGCAGGCTCAAGGGACCATTTGGGATGCTGGGGGATCAAACCCAAGTCCATCCTGGGTCAGCAGTGTGCAAGGCAAAGGCCCTACCACTGTGCTATCACTCCAGATCTCAGAGATGGTACTTTTGAGGCTCTGACAAGCAGCTCTTTGCTTGGCTTCTCCCAGCCCCTGCTGTTTTGCTGACAATGTTACATTTATTGGTTCTCAGAAGTATGATTTTGATCTCCTTCCATCTTCACATAAGTGTTTCCTTTTTTGTATGTGGATATGTGTGTGTTTGTGTTTGTATGTGGATATCTGTGTGCAAATTCCCATTTTGTTAGAAGGAATGCATTTCTATTCGAATAGTAGAAACTCATTTTGCCCCATGAGACCATTTTCACTCATCTATAAGTTCCTATTTCTAAACAGCATCTGAGACAGAGGTATTGAGGGTGAGGACTTGAATCTCTGAATTTTGTGGGTGCACAATCCAACACATCAGGACTAGTCAGCATTTATGAGATGTCCAGAGAAGGAGAAACCGTTTCAGGACCAGAACTGAATGCATCCTGAACTCACTGTCACCTTATCCAAGAGTCCCTTGTTTCTGCAGTGAGAAGGAAGAATAGGCTGGGTTAATGCGGCCAATCATCAAAGAGATCTACCCTGAAGTACACAACTGTCTTCATATTCTCAGTCTTTTTCTCTTTTTCCTTTTATATTTTTGAGTAATATCTTTATTTAAGTAACATGATTATAGTTGGATTTCAATTATACAAAGAACACCCCCTTTCACCAGTGCAACATTCCCCTCATCAATGACCCCCATTTCCCTCCTCTCCCCATATTCTCAGTCTTATTGATACCAGTGGGAAAACCTGATGGAGATTGTGTAGAATTGACTAAGGCAGATAAAAGCCTCAAGAGGGGATGCTCTTCCTGGGATCAGCTGCCATTCCCAGCCCTGCACAACCTGTCTAGCTTAAATCATTCATTAGCAAGTGTCCTCAGCTCAACTTGTAAACCACAAGTGTCTTAAGCAACTATGAAGTCCCTGATGAGACACATTACTCTGCTTACTGGAAGACAGGGTAGGCAAGATGACCCTCCATGCTTTGGGTCAAAGAGAGGAACGAACTCCATTACAGAACACAGTGTGAGCAACGGCCCAGATTATCCAGCAAGTTCTGTCTCATACAGACTCTCCTTCAAATTCAGTTGCTGCGTCTATGATCATCTTCCCAACAGACTCTTGGTTCGCTTTTGCAGATGGTTTCATACTGGGCCTAATTTTAGCTCTGCCCAACTTAGAATTCATTTAAGGTTCCAGAAGTTTACAGCTAGGCTCCTTTAAAAGCACAACCTTCAGAAAATGTGCATGTGGGAATATGTATTTGTGTGTGTGTTGTGTGTGTGTGTGTGTGTGAAACGCATCACTTTCTTTAGTAACTTCGAATATGACTCATTGGAGATTATTTTCAATGAACTGTGAGTGCTGTGCCAGAACTGAAATGAAACTTGAAACACAAAGAACTCACAGAAATGAGCTGTTGCTGTTTTAGTTTTTCTTGTTCGTTTGTTTGTATTTGGTTGTTATTGTTGGATTTTTGTTTGTTCATTTGTTTGGGGGCCATACCCGGTGATGCTCAGGGCTTACTCCTGGCTATGTGTTCAGAAATCGCTCCAGTATTGGGGGACCATATGGGACATACGAAGATTGAACCGTGGTCTGTCCTAGGTCAGCCCTATGTAAGACAAACTTCCTACCACTTGCATCACCGCTGTGGCCCCTAGATTTATTTTTAATCTCAGTTCTTCTGAGATTTTTCAATGTGGTCCCCACCAGTACTTTTTATGTTTTCTAAAGCTTTACCTCTAGTCATTATTAGTGGTGACATAGAATTTGCATGCTAGTTCCTAATCTTTGGTCTGATTCTTTAGGTCAGATCTATTTCAAGGAAATGAGTCCCTAGAGGTTTAGAACGGGTACCTCCTTCATTGCTTGTTACTTATTGCAGTTCACTCAGCAAGAAAGCAAGCAGGATAGCATAGCGGGGTCTGGCCTCTTTGGGGGGATATTACTACTTCCCACAGGCACTGTGCTCATACTTCCCTTAACAAATGCATGATAAATATTTCCATGATCCCCTGAGCTCATCAGAGCACTAATGCAGACCACAGGGGGGATGTTCAAGGAAGCCAGCTCAGGAGTTAACAATAGTACCCCTAGTTCTATTTCCAGTACAACCAAATTTGCAGGGGAAGAAGCCTGATTGTGACAAAAATATATTTCTACATGCTGCTAACTCTCCACTAGGATATGGTGGCCATTGGTTCAATGTGTGACATATTAAATAATTTGGAGGGGGTTTTGGATCACACTCGGCTTTCCTCAGGGGTTGCTCCTGGCTCTGCACTCAGAAATCGCCCCTAGAAGGCACTGTGGACCATACGGGATGCTGGGATTCGAACCATCATCCTTCTGCATGGAAGGCAAATGCCCTACCTCCATGCTATCTCTCCGGCCCCACTAAAATAAGTGTTGATAGACTTGGTCTCTGAGTCTGGAACTTTACTGTAGGTCTGTAACGTCCCCAGCATTATAATTTTACACTATAACGCTTGGTTTGTTTTTAAAATAAAGTGCAACAGTTATTGCACTTTGAGGCTTACATGAGATAAAACAAAACCATATAAGGTAGAATTGATTAGCTATTAGTAGTCCCGAAAGTCAGAGTTAGCATGAATATTTGCTTATTGAATAACAGTAAGATTCCTGTCTTCAATAGCCAGCCTTCAACATGGCCTGCCCTTCCTAGGAATTGTCCAAACTGGACAGAGTGATGGAAATTTTGGCTGGAGTGAGAATAACATTTAAGAATGCCTTTGAAAAATAAATAAAAGAATGTCTTTGAAAAGCATTTGTGTGTTCTTTGTATCAACATACTTCCTCCGCTTCCTCAATAATTTAGTAATGAATGAACCACATTAAAAAATATCCATTTGCACTTTGCACATAGTTAAATATATGTTCCGAGTCCAGTCAACATATATATGCATCTACATACATATATTTATATATACATATATATTTTCCTCAGAGTCCTGTTGATTCTTGCAGCCTCATTAACTGAGGTCATGGTTAATGATCATGGTTAAGCTCCATGATCCAGACTTTTCTGAATCCAGAGTCAATCTTAACAAAGCTTGGGACTTAGAGTGGGAGACTTAGCTGAGGTGAATTAATTTCTTCAAATAAATGCCCAGAAGTGGAATTACTGTATCACTGGATAATCCTATTTGTAGTGCTTCAACATTATTGTTTCAACAGTATTGATTTGTCCTTCAAGCTTCACCCGATTTTAAACTGAGCTATGGTGAGGATTACATCTAGGTCATCTGCTTCCTTGAGTATCCCTAATCCTTTGTAGCTTGGATATCCCTTAGAGAGCTGCACAGGCTACTCTGTGCTGGTTTCTGCTCACTTGAGTCAAATCAGATGACTCTGGTTTTTTTTTTTATTTTTGGCTTTTGTTTTTGTTTTTGATCCACACCCTGTGACACTCAGGGGTTACTCCTGGTTATGGATTCAGAAATAGCTCCTGACTTGTGGGACCATATGGGGTGCCAGGAATTCATTGAGGTCCATCCTGGGTCAGCCCTGTATAAAGCAAACACTCTACTGAAGAGCTATTGCTCTGATCCCAGAAAACTCTAGTTTTGACCATTTTCAAGTCCTTGACTATTCTGCTGGTTTGCATCTCCTCCCTCTTATCCAGCACCTGTTTTCAGAAGTGTTTCCTGTTTCGGTGCAGCACTGTTTTCTTTTTCTTTGATATCCCATTCACCTGCAGTGACTAGTATGAAGCAACAAGATAGACTCTTTGATCCCAGAAGATTGCTGGATGCTGTCCCAGTTCCCTGATTGTTTATAGTCACCCCTTCATCCAGGATTATCTTTACTCATTCCTCTTTATCTTCTTTCTTAGATTTTGGTCTTGAACCCATGATGACTCCACCAACTTATAAGCAATTTACTAGTCTCTAATCAAGGTTCTCTCTTGAGAAATCCATTTGCAGATATCAGCTACCAAGCACATTCTCCACTTAGACTGTCCTTTCAGTCAACTTTTAGGTTGCCACTTTCAATCTTCTCATCTTTCATTTAGCCTCTCTTTTCTCTTCCCTCTTCTCCTCTAGTTTTTTTTTTTTAGATGCATCCTGGTTTTAAGCTCTTGAGGAAGTAGACCATAAACCTTTATTTCTCTCCTTACATTTTACTCCAAGATTTAGTCTGATATAATTTGGGTACAGAGAACTCCTTTCTTGATTTTTGGAAATAATAGGGGAAATCAGCATAGTTGGTGGTTTTGGGGACTTACTTTTGGCTCTGTGCTCAAGGATTACTTGCACTAGTGTTTACTGGAGCTATATTGGGTGTCAGTGTTCAAACTCGGGCCTTCTATTTGAAATTGAAGTGCCTTAAGTCCTGTGCTGTCTTAATGATTTAATGGGTTTTTGACATTTGTTGAAATGCTATCAGGGAATCACAGTAGCACTAACCAATATGTCTACAATCCCAAAAGACTTCCTAAAATTTATTTGCTGTTTATCTTTCCAAGTCCATGATGAAAGTTGGTTGTCTGGTATCTATATTAATACTCGTCTGTGTGCCTGTATCAGTAACTGTATATATATATTCATTACTGACTATATATTATACATATGCATATCCCTTATTCAAAAAAATTATATAATATGTAGTTTTTAGAATCCAATTTCTTTAATTTATTGCAATAAATCTGAGATAATTATCAAATCTGTGTTATTACTATGCCATATTAAGTTGTTTAGGTTTACCAGGATTATTAATACATCAGTTGATAGACATATGTATTGTCTCAAGTTATGGGTAATTACCAATTAATATCCATATATAAATATTTTCTTGAATATATATTCTCTTTATCCTAGAAAAATACCCATAAATATTTATTATTTGGGATTGTTATTATAGGATAAGAGAATATTGAAGTTTATGAAAATTTGCCAACGTGTTCTTTAGTCACACAAAAATTTCTAATTGAACTGTGCCAGTCTAATGTTACAAAGATTTTCTCCTAAAATTTAATTTGAAATTTTGATAGTGTTTGAAGTAGTACAAAGGGCAATGTGCTCATATTTTATATCACCAATCAAGTTCAATCACCAGTACCCACCATGGTCCCCTGAGCCCAATAAGGAATAATTACTGAGTGCAGAACTAGGAATAAGCCCTAAACAGCACTGGGTGTCGCTCAAAAACAGATAAAACACAAATTAAAGTTTTATGTAGTAATATACACTGGATTTTTGTTGTTGTTGTTGTTGTTGTTGTTTTAGGGGGCGGAGCCACACCTGTTGGTGCTCAGAGGTTACTCCTGACTCTGCACTCAGAAATTTCTCTGGCAGGTTTGGGGAATCATATGAGATGCCAGGGATTGAACCTGGGACCATCCAAGATCTGTCGCATGCAAGGCAAATGCCCTACCACTGTGCCCTACCACTCCGGCCCCCCACACTGTTTTTTTTTTTTGTATATGGTATGAGGTCTTCATAAATGATCTTTCCTATTAGTAACTACTTATTTATCATTTTTTATTGAAAGAACTAATGTTTTTCCATTGAATTATTTTGTTTGTTAAAAACACATTGATCCTATATAAGCAGGTCTATTTTAAAACCATTGATTAGATGTCTATTCTTTCATTTAGAGCTCAGCAAAATCTGGCCCATTAGCTCTTTTTTATCTGAATCATACATTAAGAACGCTTTTAATATTTCAAATGGTTAAACAATAGAATAGTAATATTTTATGATAGCAAATTATTAGAAGAAATCCAAGCTTTACTTTTCATGAACTTTTCTGGAAATATAGCAATAATCAGGTATTTGTTTATTATTTATGGATGTTTTCACAGTACAATTGCACTACTGATAGTTGTGACAGAAAATCTATAGCCCATGAAGTCTAAAATATTTACCATCCAGGATCATTTTGGGTAGAATGAATATAGTTATAATGTTGAATCTTTAAATCCATAATGATGACACATTCGTATCTCTGTTTCTGAGATCTTTTGCTTATTCTCATCAACTCTTGTAAAAATTTTGATAAATATTTGCATAGGGACCTTTGTATTCATGAACAATATTGTAGTGACATTGCTTAATAAACTTAAATGTTCATTGTTAGTAGAATAAAATAAAATTGATTTATTTTGTATTTTATGACCTCATTCAAATTAGTTATTCATTCAAGTAACTTTTTAACGTTTTTTTGAAGCTTTCTAGGCAGCCTTTGTATTGAATGCTGCGAGAGATGAATTTGTTACTTTCCTGTCAGTATGGCATTTCTTTTATTTCATTAGTATAGTGCATTTGGTGGGAACTTCTTTAAATCATTGAGTAAAACCTGAGGGGAAAACCTTATTGTTTAGCTTTCATCTTGCCTTTTACCATTAAGAATGGTATTAGCTCTTGGTTTTTGTAGGGTAACTTTAACAGATTGATAAAATGTATTTTAATTTCTAGTTTGTGCAAAGTTATTTTAAACACAAATGAATGCTCAGTTTTGTGAGTTCTTTTTAACTACCTATCTTGAGCTTCTTTTAATTTTTTTTCTTAGACTATGATGCTGATTTATATTGCCAACTATTGAACTGAATTGAGTTTTATTTTTAAGACAAAATTCGTCTTTGCCCCGTAATATGTTGTTCTTTTTAGATATTGCCAGATTAGGTTTGACGGAAATTTGTTGATTTTTTTTTCATTTTTAGTTACGAGGGATAATGGTTTATAATTTAAAAAGCATCTTTAATTTAGATTGAATGGCAGTACTATCCTAATTGATTGGATTGGAATATTGTCTATTCTCTAAAATCTTTGGTATAGAATTGATAATATCATTTTCTAAGATATTTGGTAGACAAATCAGTGAAGATTTTGAGAAATGAGATACTTGAAAGTGACTTTATTGACCTGAGAGATTAGATACAAAACAACTGTAAAATTGGAGATGCTCATTTTTTTATTCCTTTGCTTGAGGCTTTTGGCCAAACTTTAAATTTCTTCTAAGGAAAGTGAAACATAAACCTAGGCATAGCATGCATACCCCTTCCTTGGAAAACTAAATTTGGGTAAAGAAATTAACATGAATGGAAAATAGGGCTAGGGTAAATGGGTAAATGGATGCTGAACATAACAAACAGGAAATTCTCCAAATATTCCCCTTAGTTTTTCAAATATGTTCCTTGTATTTATAAATTAAAATAGAACCAGTAAATATCTGCATAGTAATGATAGGATAGTTATTTTTAAAATTTGAAGAGCATGGCATACTCACAGCATCCATTCTTTTCATGATATATGTATAGATAGCCAGATTAAAATGGTATTTGGTTATATAATAACTTGTATAAGATTAATAGTGGGTTAATGATATATAATCCTTTATATGTATACATAAATTATATTAATTATAGTATATTATATTACATTACATTATTTTCAGAGGTAAAGAGGACTAAGCAGAGGAAATTTTATTTTAATTTCCACCAGATTTTATAAACAATCTTAATTTAAATAAAGGTATATTTACCTCTAGCCCTGTGGTACACAACCAGCTAAATCTGTCTTTTATCTAGCTGAAGTGATCACTATCTATCTCCTGTGGTATCGGATTTAAAACCCAATTCTTTATGAACTAACTTGGTTACAACTTCTCCTTTTTAACTTTACAATGTCCACACACATCATGGCTTTTAATGGCAATTCTAGGGAAAAATAAGAAACTCAGTGTATATGAGATTAGAAATCAGCATTTTCCACAACATGCCTGCAGATTTTCTCAGGGTTTTCAATAATACATACAATGTTAAATTTTTTTTTTTTTGGTTTTTGGGTCACACCCAGCAGTGCTCAGGGGTTACTCCTGGCTCCATGCTCAGAAATTGCTCCTGGCAGGCTCGGGGGACCATATGGGGCACCGGGATTCGAACCGATGACCTTTTGCATGAAAGAAAAACGCCTTACCTCCATGCTATCTTTCCCAATGTTAAAATTTTTAAGTGGTGTATGGTTATAACTTGCACAACTGTAATGCTTTATGAAGTTAAGTTGCCTCTTACACAATGCAAAAGAGGGATTAAAACAAAGAACTTAATATTTGTTTAGTGTGTTACATAATAATCACTGTGATGAGAATTATAAAGGTAAAGAGATATTCAGTTGTTAGATATTGGCAGCTAACTTTGGGAATGTTAAATTTTAGATGCTTACTGTGGAATGGTTTAAATTTCTTTCTAAATCTATAGAGGGAGTTCTCTTTTTTGGTTTTGTTTTTGTTGTTTTGGGGGGGGCATTTATGGCCAAACTGCGGGGTTACACATGGCTCTGCACTCAAATATCTCTCCTGGCAGGCTTGCGTGACCATATGGGATATTCATTAAACCCATATCTGTACTGGGTCAGCTGTATGCAAGGCAAATGCCTACCGCTAAGAGGAAGATATAAGCATTCCACTTCTTTGTCTACTGGAATAAGCTATCAAAAAGGTGATGAATGGCCAATATTAATTGCATTGTAAGTATCTTAATCTATTTACTTGGAAACAAAGCTTGTTTTCTTTTATTTAAAAAAAAACTTTTGTATAACTTATCTTAATACTTTTTATTTATTTCATAATAGCTTTATTTAAGAGTCTTGATTACAAACATTTTGAAGTTGGTTTTCAGTTATAAAAAAAGAACTCCCTCCTTCACCATTGCAACTTTCCATCGCCAATGTCCCTCATTTCCCTCCTTCCCCATTTCTTGCCTGTATTCAAGACAGGCATTCTATATCTCTCACTACCATTGTCATGACAGTTGTTAGTGTAGTTATTTCTCTAACTCTCTTTGTGGTAAGGTTCATATCATGGGCTGGTTCTTCGAGCCCACACCTCTATTTTCTTTGAGTATTATTACATTATTATTGTTTATTTTTCTTAAATCCCACAGATGAATGAGACTATTCTTGTCTATCTTTCTCCCTCTGACTAATTTCTCTCAGCATAATAGCTTACAAGTCCATCCATGTATAGGAAAGTTTCATGACTACATTTTTCCCTATGACTCCATAGTATTCCATTGAGTAGATGTACCACAGTTTCATTAGCCACTTATCTGTTGCTGGGTATTTGGGTTGTTTCTAGATTTGGGCTATTGTAAATAGAGCTGAGTGAATATATCTTATGACTGTATATAATGATTAAATTTACCAACTTAAAATATACTTCTCAAACAATAATTATTTTATTTAGAGATATTCATAAATCATATATCAAAATTAAGTTTTACCTTTTGATTTCTCTTCTAAGCACTTATTTGATGTTTGGTGGTTTTACTTTATATATTTTGCATAGCAGTCACTTTTCCTTAAGTCATATATATTTCTAAAACTTTTGCTTGCCTAGAAGAATTTTATTAGCATCTTTCACCTTGAAATATTGCATGTATTTTAAAAGTTTTTTTTACTTATTTTGTTTCTTAATTTATAAATATTTTTAATTTTTAATTATATTATGATCTGTAACCATTTCTTCCTTGATCTTATTTCCTCTTGACACATAATCTGTCAAGTCTTTCTAGATTTATTGTATTGTTCCTTTTATTGCTTCTACCATTTTATCAGTTTCTGGGGTTTTTAAAACATATTAATTGCAGTATTTTATTTGCTTCATAGACTTGCATACAGACAGGATTTAATTGTCTATATAAATATTGGGTACTTTATATTGTTTTTCTTACATCACCATTGAGTACAGGTCTTTTCTATCATTTTTTAAAGCAGTTCATTTTTATTGATAGATTGTTTGGTTTTTGGACCACACCCAGAGATGCTCAGGGATTACTCCTGGCCCTGTGCTCAGAAATCACTCTTAGCAATCTCGGGGAGCCATAAGGGATGGCAGGAATAGAACCGGATCAGTACAAAGTCGGCATATGCAAGACAAATGCCTTATTGCTTTGCTATCTCTCCGGTTCCATCTTTTTATCATTTTTATAGAAAGTGAGCTATTTTGTACTTTTGTTGATTAAGCTTCACTGCTCTAGAATGTTCTCTTTTGCTATTGCTAATATATAGTGTATGATTAAAATGTAGTTTCAGATTTTCCAATATGTGCCTCACCATTTGTGTTCTAGACTTTCTTTTATTTTTTCCTAGTTTGACTTTTGTGTACAATGTGTGATCTACCCATACTAGTTGGTCCTTGTGTGTATTTGTTGAGAGTAGAGTTTTGGATGGATTAGTTCAAGAGTTGATAAAGCTTGGAACTTTCCATCGCAGCAGGGCCATTCCTGACTTTGACTCCTAAATTGGAGATTCCAGCCTAAAACTGGTGCTATATTCTCACATCTCACAACAAAGACATTTGAGGGCACTCAGCAGATTGCTGGTCAGTTTTATCTTCAGGAAGGGAGCACTATTTCTCCCAATTTATCAGAGTTTTGACAGGGACCCTCCCACCACCACCCACACATTCAGGATTAGCCTGTTGTGAAGGTCACCACAACTAGAACGGAAACTGCCTCACCCAGAGTCAGACATTTTTTCCTGAAACATTCCACAGGCATTCTTGAGTCCACATGGCAGTATCCAAATATTGAGGTAGCCTGATTTCATCTTGAGGGCATGCCGAAAGTGCATCAGAATTCTCAAAGAGGAACCGTCTTCTGTTCCCTCTCTTTTTCCCTTTCCCAACGCTTCTATTACAGAAGAGCGCCCTAATAAATGCCGTGGGACTATCGCTTTTTTAATCTTTAGTTCTCCAAGTCTCTGTCTGTCTCTCTTTCTCTCCTCTCTTCTGCTTTCCCCCCCACTTTGTCACGTTTGTTTGATGCGAGTTTCGAAGCTACTGGCACTTGGTCCTTTCCTGCTTCTATTTAAGAGGTTTGTACAAGTACCTTTTGTGTCACAGGCATTCTGTGTAAGCTTCAATTTTACCTTCAGGAGTTAGGAGAAAACTTCCAGCTACAAAACCATGTAGTGTGGGCACAATTTGGCAACTTCCACGACTGATAAAATGAAGCAAAGTCTATGCCCTAAAAGAGATTAATTGGCATGCATCAAGTTTCAGCCACACAGTTATCTTCAGCCATTCTAAATGGGTCGAATGAAAAGAACTTGGACATTTTAGTTTCTACATTAAAGACAGCAAATGTTCAAAGATAGATTTTACCGAGGTTTTTCTTTGGGAAACACAGTTGACTGATGCTGTTGATCTCAGAATACAAATATGTTTGTTGTGGCAAAAGGAGAAAAAGATGATTAAAGAGTGAAAACAAAACAGTCTCTTTCTTCTGTAAATTCTTCAGTGAATTTTCAACAATGAAGCCTTCTCTCCTGGGGAGACAAAGGTTTTTCAGGAGTGAACATGAGAAGAAAATTTAAAGGAAAGGAGAAAAATAGCACAAAGCAAAATAACCGGAAAACTCTTAAATACGCCCTTATTCTTTCTCCTGTTTTATGTCTTAATTGTTGTTGTTTTCTTTATAATTTATTTTATTGTAAGTTTTCTGAAGAAAGACACAGCCTTTTGTAACGTAGGTACTCAAATAATATTCACCACAGGATGTATGGCTAGGAGTTTTCTTACAGAGTAATTTTCCAACTTATTTTTTAAGAATAAGCTATTGTTATGTAACCAAAGGCAAAATTTGGGAGCAAAAAAGGAACAATTTTTCTAAAGAATATTGGCAATATGTATGTAGAAAATGCTTACAATTATGGGATTGGGCATTACAGAAATACATAAGATTTTTTTACCCATTATTTTGATATATTTAAAGTGGAATTACCCAATGACTGTAGATTTATATACAAAATACTTTTCCAAAGGCTTTTTATGATGCCAGCAGTGATATCAGAAGTAAAAGTAGGCTTTATGTGAATAACACAATTGAAATAAAAATAAAATATCACTCGCATGTGAGATTCCTGAGACTGGGAGGGAATATTAGGGTTAAGATACAGAAATGCCAACATCTGTAACTTGTTAGACACATTGAACTGTTATGATAAAATAGTTGGGTATATTTTCTTCTAGAAATTCACTAAGGGTGTTCAATGTCACTAAGTTCAATAGGATATAAAGGTAGCACTACCTGGTGTCTAAGGTTTTCTTCTTTTCCCTGCTGACTTCAAAGGAGTAATCCACCAGGAATAGAGATATATTCAGAAACATGAACAGAGAATAAAGTGTGTGTGCAAGGCAATGGTCTCTGCACTTCTCTAAATTCAAGCCTACCATCCCCTACAGGGTCTCTACCAGTTCTATCTGAAAATCAATCTCATTTCTTGTAGGAGATGCAATGCATGTTGGAATAAGTAGCATGCTAGCTTACACACACTAGACTAGATACCCTCTGGCATCATTTAAAAAAGATTGTGAATATTCATATTATTACATACCATTTCCAAGAAATCCAAGGGCTGAGTATGGATTATAGATAAAAGAAAACATGCTGGAATGGAAAACTGAGACCATGAAAGAATTTATAAGCAACAGGTATCATCTAATATTGTTCCTTAGTAAAACTCTGAAAATGGGGTGTGGAGATTGTCCTTTGTTGAGATATTTAACATCTATAGAGAACATATTCCAATCTTAATAATGTCTCCCTTGCTGGACATGTTAATGCATCAATAAAGACAATTTAAATGGATAAAACAATCAGTATTTTTCTCACCTTGTAAATGTATTTGCACTTATCTTTCCTTTTCCCCTCTCCCAAAATTCTGGTTTTAGCTCTGATTTCATTTATTTTTGTTCTGTTTCGAGCCATACCCCCAGGTGCTCAGGGGTTAATCCTGGCTTTGTACAAGGAATCACTCCTGGAAGACTCCGTGGATCATATCGGATATCAAGGATTGAACCCGGGTCAGCTGTGTCTCTGTATTATCTCTCCAGTCCCTCGTCAATCTTTTTTAGGAAGCTAACTACCACCATTTTAGTGAGTTACACAGTTTATAAACTCTCTACAATGGAGGCTTGTTCTTATTAAACATTTTGTCCATCTTGTCATGTGTCTGATAAGAACGTATTTGTCATCCTGAAAGGACCAAGTGGTGAAGGAAAATTTTCTTCTTCTCCCAGTAGCTCAAATATTAAGAATTATTTTCAATGTGGTAAATACAGAAACAAACAAACAGACAAATAATAAAACATGGTTACTAGGAGAAAAAGTCATCAGAAAGAACTAAAAACATTATTCCTTTATTCAGTGGAGAATCATTTTTTTTTTTTTTTTGCCAAAGGCGATTGGATATTTGTAACACTATTCATGGTCTATGCAAGGCAGGCAAAACAACTGCAAGCAGGCAAGAAAAAAAATATACATTTTTGTTTTGTCTTGTATGAGTCATATATGGTCCATGGGCTGAGTCTTACCATAAATGGCCACAGATCAGTTTCCTAGTCATTTCCAGAAAAATAATATTTTTGATGTTAATTTTCTTAAATATTTAAAAAAATCTTAAACTTTAAAAGTTAGTTTTGCCTAAAGTTAAAATCAGATAGACACTACTAATGATTAGCTTCGAATTCTGAAAAATAAATTATATCCCTAGAAATTGCAGCCAGGAATTATTAAAGTTGTTTTAAGGAAGACTATGGGTATATGTGAAATTTTAGAGACCTTAACCCAAGATCAAAAGTGTTCATTAGAAGTGACTGGAACAATAGCACAGCAGATAGGGTGTTTTACTTGCATGCTGCTCACAAGGAATTCATCTCCAGCATCCCAGTTAATCCCCAAAAAATTAGGAGTAACTTCTGAACACAGAACAAGAGTAACCCCTCAGTGCTGCTGGGTAAGGCCCAAAACAAACAAACAAACAAACAAGAAAGTGTTCATGGTAGACTTCCTCAGAAACAAAAATTTTGTGGAGTAAGTAAATTAGTTGGTACTTGGGTAGAAGATAAAATTTAAAAGAATCCGGTAAATTTATGGAAAAGGCAAGTTAAATATATTACCTTTGTTAAAATACTTAGTAGATTCAGAAAAAATGATTTATACTTTTCACCTGAAATTTGTAAGGCACTGGACCAAAGTATTCCATCATTTTTAAGATGTAGAAATGTGGTCTATAGGACATTATACTAATTAAATTCATACATGATGGCATAAATCATAAAGAAAGACTAGATGATTCAATGTCAACTTGACAGAGGTCTTTCATGATGCATTTGAGGGCCTTGTCTATACCTGTTCTATTCAGTGATTTAATTAATAGCTGGTCTGATGATAGATATATGGAAAGTTGTAGATGACATGAAATAGGGTAGGTTAACTCTCCTGAATGAATAATCAATATTTTTCATGGTTCTGACACTGGTAATTACATAAAAAAGTAGGATGGGAAGAAAGCAATATTTATTAATCTTTTAACTATAAACAAGAATTATTGAGATGAGTTTGGAGTTCTTAATCTTTTTGTTTGTTTTGTTTTCTGTTTTTAGCTTTTGCATCACACCCGGCAGTGCTCAAGGGTTAATCCTGGCTCTACACTCAGAAATCACTCCTGGCAGGCTTGGGGGACCATATGAGATGCTGAAATTGAATCACCATTTGCCCTGGCTCAGTTCCATACAAGGCAAATGCCCTACCTCTGTGCTGTTAAGGAATGCCCCAGCATTGTCCCAGCATTCCTTAATCTTTTGAATCTTAATTTCCTCCTTTTATATTTGAGAAATACAACATAAATGTAATTGATACTCAGATTAAGTATAATCAGAATGCCACAAATCAATAACAATTCTCCTATGCCATTGTTATTAATTATATGAAAAACATAATTTTCAAATAAATATGTACATACACATATATAAACATAAAACATATATTTACATATTTTATGTTATATATTTATAGTATTTATTATATATTACATTTATAATAAACACTATAAATATAAATTATATATAATACATTGGGAGGGATTAGGGAAATGGGAGACATTGGTAGTGGGAAGGTTACACTGGTGAAAGGGGGTGCACATTTTATCACTCAAATTCAACTATGAACATGCTTGTAACTATGGTGCTTAAATAAAAATATTATTAAAAATATAATTTTGTGATTATAACCAGAATATTTAGGGCCTACTTCCAGCTCAGTTCTCAGGAATTGTTCAAGAATTGGTATTCATTAGGAACCATGCAATGTAAAGAATCAAAATTATGTCTCTTGTATGCACAATTTGAGCTTGATCTCTTGATCTAAACTTTAGGCCCATGTTTTTATTTTTTAAAGAAACATGAGATAAGTTTATTATATCTCATTTGATTTGAATTTGGAATGTTTGTGCTGGAAAGATATTACAGTAGGTAGGGCACTTGCTTTGCCAACCCAGGTTCAATCCCCTGCAATCCATATAATTTTCTAAAAATACCAGTAGTGATTTCTTAGTAAAGAGCCGGGAATAATCCTTGAGCACCGCCAG
>PVKC010008996.1:0-26520 GCA_004027635.1 Crocidura indochinensis
AAAAAAAAACTTATGTCCATGTACTCTTAGTCAAGTGTTCATGGCAGCTTGATTTGTAAGAACTTCAAACTATAAACCACCCAACTGTCTGACCATAGGAGACCATAGTTAAAGTCTAGGGCATCCTAAGAACAAAATACTAAATAATAGAAAGGAACTATTGTTATAAATAACAATGTGGAGGGGTCTCAATAAGATTCTATCAGATGAAAAAGACAATTTCAAATGGTTACACACTATATAATTCTATTATGTGACATTCTTGAACTAACAAAATGGGAGATGGTGAACAGATTAGAATTTGTCAGAGTGGCAGAGAGGAGAGAAAGGTGACTTTTATTTATTTATTTTCTTTCTTTTTGAAAGGTGACTTTTAAAGGAGGTAATAAAGTTGATCCTTGTCATGATAGAATAATGCTGAATCTCTTTTGCAGTGGTAGAAGATTACATGATGAAATGACATAGAATTGGGTACTCAATGCCAATTTTGTCTTTTTAAATATACATGTATATAAATATACATGTATATATGTAAATATATGTATGTGCATAATTATATTGCTTTTAAATATTAAAATTCACACCTTGTGTGAACAGATAATTTTAGAAGAGAAAAAATTCTGCTGGCCAGGTTGCTTCTCAGACCAATGAAATCAGTATTTCTGAGGCCTGGCTGGGAGTCCAGACATCACGATATACTGTAGAGTCAATGCAACCAAAGTTGATGTCTACTGAATAAGGCACTTTATAGCTTTTGCTACCACCCTTTTTCTATTTGACTACCAGCATACTTAGTAGAAAGTCACCCATGGTACAATATGAGTGCCAACATCAGTTGCATAGTGATGAGGCTTTTCTAAAGTCTTGAGACTGGGTTGACTGTTGATGTTTCTTGAGAAATGTAAGTAGAATTAAATCAGTGTGTGGGGATACCAGGAATGGTGAATATGAGTTAGGGGTGGGAGAGAAGGTAGCACTGGGTGTTCAGTTAGTCTCACAAGAGACTAATTGGTTTCATTGTTTCCTGATTCTCCATTCAAATAGAGAAAACTCACTTTTCTGCTTAAAGTTTCTAACACATTCCCTATGTGTAAAACATCTCTGAATAATACCAATAGGGTCTCAGATAGGGTTGAGAGCTGCAGATGGGTTTCCTCTATGGCTTCCTTGCATTGTCTACTGCATATTTGTTTTATCTCTGTAGTTTTCTTGTCAAGCTTATTGGATACAAGTGAAAACCATTGCAAAAATACAAAATTCTAGTTCTTAAGAAAAATGTGTATTTTTCTGTTTCTTTGGTCTAACAAACCAAATAATAGATCACACTTTACATAGATATCTCCCTCTGTTTGTAAGCTTGCACTATTTTTTGCTATTTTATTGAAATAGATTTAAAGTGAGTTTCATGTGCCTGATCATTTTAAAATGCTTTCCAAAATAAAATTTCTCAGTTGAAGCAGATATGTGAAAGTTTTGTTAATTAAAGAAGTTCACTGAACTGTTGATATTGATGTTAAACGAACTATCTATTTTCAACCTGGTGCCTTTCCCATTATATTTCCCAGGGTAATTAAATGTATCATTAAAAATGAATTTTTGATCTATAGTGCTTCTAAATAATGCTCCATAATGGTATTGTTAATTGTGACACTACTTAAGTATTCATGAAAAGGGAACTTTGATCTGGTATTTTATGCACAGTAACTCAAAGAAAGCAAAAGATAAGATACTAAAGCCCACAGTCTCAATTGCTCTTTATATTTTTTTCACTGAAATTATAAGGATCTTTGGTTCATTTATATATACTCTCAACCAAGTAAAAGTACAAGAACTCTGAGTGTATTAAAATATTTTATTTTAACAAAGGTGCCTCATATTTTATAAGAATTAGTAATTACAAACTTGGTAGGCATTTATTGATAGATTATATATCTGCTTTGTGTAGACTTCATATTACAGTAGTATAATATAATTTATATTAGAAGAGATTTTTCTTGTTAACCAATGTTACTTTCAAGTCTTTTCATCTAATGCTCCATAGAACACCATGGAAGTACTTTAACATCTGGTATCATTTTAAATATTAACAGAGATGTAAAGAATGACAATGAGCATTATTATGTATGGAATACTAGAAGTATCTTCCTTCCTTTCTTTCCTTCTTCCCTTCTTTTCTTCTTTTCTTCCTCCTCCCTCCTTCTCTTCCTCATGTATACAGTGTGTTAACTTTTATGGTTCTGATAAACAAAGTTATTTTCCCTTACCACCACTAAAGTACCCCCAAACTGAACATCTATGTCATATATCATCTCTAGTCTATCTCTTCCTTCTTCTACTCTCACCTTCCTCTACTATTTGGTAAACTCAGTTTTGGTAAACTCCAAAACTGAGTTTACAAAGGGCCAAGAATTTGTCTTCATTTGTATATTCTCTTGTTCAGTTGTAGCAAGCAATTATTTCTATTATACTTGTCGATTTCCATGAAAATAATTTTATCATGTCCTCTGTTGGCATAAATATTTTATCATCAAAGATAAACTTACCAGTATAATAAAATGCTTGATAAAACTCAAACAATAAACAATAAGTGTTTCCTCATATCACTCATGAAGTCACCTTCTATGAAGGCAACACACACACACACACACACACACACACACACACACGGAAAATAACATGAGGAGTTCTTAACAGCAATAGAGAACAATGTGAAGTCTTTTAGGCTAATAGCAAGGTTATTTTTTCCAGTGACACAGTGAAACCTACAGGGGACTACATGTAGGGGCAGAATTCTATCTCTAGTGCAGTGAAACTTTTTTCTTTCCTTCAATTTTGCTATGGAAATATGATTCACTCTTATGTATAAACAGGATCAAAAAAGGCTGGCATAGCTCAGGATGTCTTTTCTGTACTGCAGCCCTAGAGGCCCCACCTTTTTGGCTTGAAACGGTTGACTGCTGGCTCCATCTGTGTGCTGCACTTCACTCTGGCCTGCCTGCCAATTGCTCAACAGTTTTGCAGAGGGAGGAGCAGGCCAGGCTTGTCAGGCAGGTTGCTATACTCCAAGCCCAGAAATGTCAAGTGCACATAATTACTGCTAATTCAAAAATACAGAAAAGCTGCTTCAATTAGGGGGCAGTGGAAGAGCAATGCCTTTTTTGTTTCCGGAAAAGAACTAAAATTACAGCATTTCTCTGTCACCTCATCAGAACACATCCCTTTTAATGCGTTGCAGTGTGCAATTATTTATTTATTTTTAGATCTACCCTGTGCCAGCAGGAGGGCAGAGATCATGTGTTCTGTTTGCCATTGCACACACTCAGGACAATGTAGGAACTTACTATTTGTTTAATGAGCAGATAACCATGGTATTTTATCTTTAGAGAAGAACATCCAAACATTCATGCTCCGTTCATTGTTCCTTTGTAGAACAGAGTTAACTGACTTCTAAATCGTTCGTGTTTAATCACTGGACAATAATTTCACCCAGGGGGGCTGGAGCTTTAGTACAGCGGGTAGGGCATTTGCATTACACACAGCCAACCGGGGCTAGAACCTTGGTATTCGATATGGTCCAATGAGCCTGCCAGGAGTGATTTCTGAGCACAAAGCCAGGAGTAACCCCTGAGTGGCCCTGGATGTATCCCCCCAAGAAAACAAAAAATTTCACCTGGGAAAAGGTATAGTAACCTACAAATGTAATGATCACAATAGTTTGTAAGAATGTCATGGACATGGAGTCATATTGACTGATACTCATTTACATTTATTTGTCTCTTGAAAGATGTACACTTATCTCATACAAGTATTTTCTTTCTTTTTATTTTAATTTTCAGCATGCAAAATCAAACCCAGATTTTAAATATATATAGGGCATAAGCTTGTCATTAAACCACATCCCTGGTTCCTAGACGTATTTTTTATCCAAATGAATAAGACTTCTAGGCAAAAAGCTTTCATAGCCACTTTAAATCTTTTCTAATTGGTAATAGTCTTAAAGATAACCACCATATTGCAGATACCTAACAGGTATTAAGTATATACTTTTTACACATACAGCAGACCTTCTGGACTCCATCTCTTTGTTTTCCTGTGGCCTGAACTTTGAACCTCTGTGCCCTTGATTCCCTGAGGGCTCTTCTTCAGAGGTGAGCTGCCCCACCCCAAAACAGAAGACCTTCTGGACTTTGTCTCTCTGCTTTGATCCTCTCCATCCATCCTTCTGCTTCGATTCACAGCTGTGCTCATCTTCTAGTCAATGAAACCCACCATAACATGTAGAAAAGCCATACTAAAAGCATGACAACAGAGAAACAACGCAGGCCACACCAGGCATATAGAATGAAGATGGCAGCTCTGATGACCCAAAAGTTGCCAACCACTTAGTTAGGCTCTCAGATAAGGAGTTTAGAGAAGAAATATGGAAGATGTTCATAGAACTCAAAGAAAGCAAAGATCAAGTTGAACAGAACACAAATAAGAATCAAGAGGATATGAAGATAGAAATCAGAAAACTCCAAACTGAAATAACAAATCTGAAAAACTCAATAGATAAAATAAAACCTCAATAGAAAGCCTGTCCAACAGGGTAAGAACAGCTGAGGATAGAATCAGTGAACTGGAAGATGAGCTGCAGGACAACTCCATACAACAGAAGAGATTGGAAAAGAGCCTTAAAGCAAATGATCAGATAGTGGAAAAATTACTCAAAGAATGTGAACATATGATAGTAGAAATCTTTGCTAAACTCAACAGAAACAACATAAGAATCATTGGAGTCCCACAGACTCAGGAAGAAAATCCTCAGGAAGAATCAATAGTCAAGGTCATCATTACAGAGAAACTCCTAGAGATAAAGATGACATGCAACTAAATTCTACATTCCCAAAGAGTACCACCTAAGAGAGACCCAAAGAAAAGCACCCCAAGATACATACTAGTCACAATGATGAATCCCACAGATTGGGATAGAATACTGAAAGCAGCAAGATCAAAAAGGGAAATTACATTCAAAGGAACATCCTTAAGATTTACAGCAGACCAGTCACAAGAAACCCTCAAGGCCAGAAGCAGTAGTGGAATATAGTGACAAAACTCAACAAAATGAATGCTTTGCCTGGAATACTGCACCCAGCCAGACTTAATTTCAGTTTTGATGGAAGTATACATAGTTTCATGGATAAACAACAGCTCAGAAATTTTACAGACTCAAAACCAGCCTTAAAAGAAAAACTGAAAAATCTACTTTAAGACAAGACAGACCAATAGGCACTCCAAACCTCTATACAAAATGACACTAAATCCCATGACAATGATCTGTCTCAACTTCAATGGACTAAATGCAACAGTTAAGAGACAGAGTGGCAAAATGAATGAGAAAGCTGAATCCAACTTTCTGTTGTCTACAAGAAACAGATCTGACTAGTCAGAGCAAATATAGACTCAAAATAAAAGTCTGGAGGAAAATAATCCAAGCAAGCAACTCCCTTAAAAAAGCTGAGTGACCATAGTAATATCAGATAACACAAACTTTAGTCTCAGAAAAGTCATACAGGACAATGATGGACATTTCATACTAATCAAGGGGTATATACAACAGGAAGAAATCACACTCCTAAACATATATGCACACAATGAGAAACCAGCAAAATATTTAATACAATTGTTGACAAATCTGAAATAAAGATATCAATAGAAACGCAACAATAGAGGGAGACCTCAACTGGGTGTGGCAAAAAAAGATGGGAATGGAAGGAACTTTTCTCAATACAGTCAAGGCCATCTATCACAAGCCAATGGCAAATATTATTTTATTTATTATTTTGTTTTTTGAGTCACACCCGGCAGCACTCAGGGGTTACTCCTGACTTTAGCTCAGAAATCGCCCCTGGCAGGCTCAGGGGACCGTATGAGATGCCAGAATTCAAACCACCATCCTTCTGCATGCAAGGCAAATGCCCTACCTCCATGCTATATCTCCAGCCCCCAAATATTATTTTAACTGGAGATAAACTAAAAGCCTTTCCTCTAAAATCTGGCACAAGACAAGGCTGCCCTCTCTCACCACTATTATTCAACATAGTGCTGGAAGTTCTTGCCATAGTGATTAGGCAAGAAAAAGATATCAAGGGCATCCAGATACGAAAACTCTCACTGTTTACAGATGACATGATACGATATTTAGAAAACCCTAAAGACTCTACCAAAAAGCTTCTGAAACAATAGTTTCATATAGTAAAGTTGCAGGTACAAAATTAACATGCAAAAATTAATGACCTTCTGGTTTGCCAATAATGATAGAGAAGAAATGGACATTCAAAAAACAGTCTCATTCACATTAGTGCCACACAAGTAAAATATTTTGGAGTCAACTTGACTAAAGAGGTGAAAGACCTATACAAAGAAAACTACAAAACCCTGATGCAAGAAATAAAAGAGGACACAAGGAAATGGAAACACATACCCTGCTCATGGATTGGGAAGATTAACAACATTAAAATGGCAAGACTCCCCAAAGCATTGTACATATTTAATGCAATTCTTCTAAGGATATCCATGACAGATGTTCAAAGAAGTGGAGAAAATATTCCTGAAACTCATTTGGAACAATAAATACCCATTAATGGCTAAAGTAACTCTTGGGAAAAGAAATATGGGTGGCATCACTTTCCCAAAATTTAAATTGTATTATAAAGCAATAGTCATCAAAACAACTTGGTATTGGAATAAAGACAGACTTTCAGATCAATGGAATAGATTTGAGTATTCAGAGAATCTTCCCCAGACATACAATAAATTAATCTTTGATAAAGGGTCAAGAAATGCAAAATGGAGCAAGAAATGCTTATTCAACAGGTAGTTTTGCGACAACTGGTCAGCCACATGCAAAAAACCAAAATCATACTTCCATATAACACCATGCACAAAGGTCAAGTTCAAATATATTAAAGACCTTGATATTAGACCTGAAATCATAAAGCATATAGAACAACATGTAGGTAAAACACTCCATGACATTGAGACTAAAGGCATCTTTAAGGAGGAAACATCACTCTCCAAGCAAGTGAAAGTGGAGAGAAACAACTGGGACTATATTGGGAAGTTTCTGCACTTCAAAGGAAATAGTGCTTAGCATACAAAGGCCACCCACAGAATGGGAGAAACTATTCACTCAATACCCATCAGATAAGACTCATCAGACAAGAAAAAAAAATCTAACCCCATCAAAAAAAATGGTGAGAAGAAATGAACAGACAATTTCTCAAAGAAGAAATACAAATGGCCAAACAGCACATGAAAAATGATCCACGTCACTAATCATCAGAGAGATTCAAATCAAAACAACAATGAGATACCATATCATGCCACAGAGACTAGCACACAGCATAAAGAACAAGAACAATCAGTACTGGTGGAGATGTGGAGAGAAAGTAACTCATTCACTGCTGGTGGGAATGCCATCTACTCTAGCCTTTATGGCAAATAATATGGAAATTCCTCAAAAACTGGAATTTGAGCTCCCATATGATCCAGCTATACCACTCCTAGGGATATACCCTAGGAACAAAAAAACACACTACAAAAATGCTTTTCTCATGCCTATATTCATTGCAGCACTATTTACCATAGCCAGAATTTTGAAACAAACAAGATATCCTTCAACTGATGAATGGCTAAAGAAACTGTGGTACATATACATAATAGAATATTATGCAGCCTTCAGGAGAGATAAAGTCATTAAATTTTCTTGTACATGGATGCACATAAAAATTATTATGCTGAGTAAATTAAGTCAGAGGGAGAGATATAGACACAGAATAGTTTCACTCATCTATGGGTTTTAAGAAACATAACAGACATTATTGTAATAATGCCCAGAGACAATAGAGATGAAGGCTTAAAAGGACCAGTTCAAGTCGTAAAGCTCACCACAAAGAGTAGTGAGTGAATTTAGAGAAATAACTACACTAACAACTATCATGACAATGTTACTGAGTGAGTGAAGTAGAATGCCTATTTCGAATACAGGCAGGGGTGGGGAAGGAGGGAGATTGGCGACATTGGTGGTGGGAATGTTGCACTGATGAAGGGGGTATTCTGTTTATGACTGGAACCCAACTATAATCATGTTTGCAATCATGGTGCTTAAATAAAAATACTATTAAAAATCTATATATGTATATATAAAAATATACAACTGTTTTTGTCAATTGAACTCAGCAGTAAAAAGTGAAAGTTGCAGCAAACAAATATCTTGCATGTTATAGCACCTCTCCTTGATTTTTGGTTTTAGTTCATTTGTGATTGTGCAAATTAAATTGCTTCCTATCTAGTTCCCAATTAACATCTTTTCTATCAAAGTTATTCATTTCACCAGCCATTTTGGTTTTTCTCTGTTCAGTATTTCTAGGTAGATGACTTCCAATGAAAATCAGATTCTAAACCATTAGATCGCTGATCTTAAAACCCCTGACATGACAGATCTTGCAAAATTATTCTTTGCAGTTTTCTTATGTGTCTTTACAAGAAAGACGTCATTTTGCCATATTTTCTTCTTATCAAAGCTTATTGGAAAATCACATTTTAGAATATTAATTAGTTAATATTTAGATTTATTGCTACTAACCATGAAGTATCATTGTTGCATATACATTAACAATTTCCTATGAGACAAGAGCTAGACCCACAAATATGACCATGTAATCAAAGCATGAGTTTAGGTGAGTTTTCCTTTTTTGAAAAATTTAATATACTTTATTTAAAGACTGTGCATCATATCACTGAAATAATTGATTATAATACATTTGTTTTCAGGTAAGTGGGAGTGAAATTATTTAAAAGATGAAAAAGAAAGAAAAACAGAAAGAACTAAAGAAAAGGAAAGAAAATAAAAGAAAGAAAAAGAAAGATGGAAGAGAACAAAAAAGGAAACAGCAACAAGAAAATTTGGGAAAATAATTGTATCACCAATAAGGTCATAGAGTCATTGTCAAAAGTTTTGTAAGCTCTTGTTAGTAGACCATTCTATTACTTCATTGTTTCTGAACATTAGTAGCTTCAGATATTCATTGGCTTTTAAATTTATCTGTTTCTACAGGGATGATAGTATTAAACAAAAAGGGAGTTGTCATGAGAGTGAAAATGTGGCTGCTTGGTCTAGGAATTCCAAGCACTATTGCTGATACTGATACTGTGGCTTTTGTGGGGTTGTTTTCAGCTGCCAGGACTTCCAGAAATAGGAGAAGGTTGGGATAGTCCCTGCACTCATTCCAGAAAAAAAAAAGTCCTACAGATATCAATCTAAATACTGACATACCTGGAGTATTGTTAAAATTTATGTCTCTGCTGAGAGTCATAGAGGATTGGTAAAGCAAAGCCATCCATGAAGCAACGATTGTAGGTGATAGATGCAGTAGGTGTGACTTCAGCAGGGTGGGGACTAGGCCCTCTCTCTCCTCCCAAGATTGCCAGCTTTCAACTGTTTGGCCAGTGTACCCATAATTTTTCAAGGCTTTTTTTTTTAATCTTTTTTGAGAACAGAGTGAATATATGGAGCTGGTCAGGTGTAGAGATAGCAACTGCATTTATGGGCATGATTTCTACTCAATTTTACCTTTTGACCAGAGCAATAGGGTTAGCCTTAGGTTTGGAACTTTTTTGCTTTGTATCTTGCTTTCCTCATCAATAAAAAAAAAAAGAGTTAACAACACCCCTTATAGAATTGTTCTGAGACTCAACTGAGAAAACATTCAAAGAGGTGATTGACATCTTTTGAGAGCTCAATAAAAATAAGTCATTATTAAAATCATCATCAGATTCTGTTAATAATAGAGGCATCTCATTATTTAGAGAAATTGTTTTATATAAAAGCCTTTCTCTCCTAATCATGCTCTCTCTGCAATCTTCTTCCCTTAGTTTGTAAACTCCGAAGGAATGATTCTCTTCCAAAAATGCACACTTTCTTTCAGTTGCAGAATACTGGCACTCCTTCATTAGAGCATCAGATCAGCTCATTGCTGTCAGGAATAGTGTTAATTTGTTATTGTATCCATGAAGCAGAATGCTTCATTTACAGTGAAGCGATTTTTGGGTTTGGTTTTTGAACTATACCCAGCTATGTTAGGGACTTATTCTGGGCTCTGTACTCAGAGATCACTCATGGAGGGGCTTGGGCAGCCATTTGGGGACCCGAGGATTGAGTAGAATTGGATGAATTTAAGACAACTTTCTATTCCTTACAGTAGAAGATATTAACAGTGGCTCTCTAATTATAATGTTAACATTTTGCTAATATTTTAGATAACTACTTTACCAGTGACTATTACCCATCTCTGTTTTGAGCAGCATCTATAATAAATGTCATTGCAGTCATCTGAACTTTTCTAAAGAGCAGTCAGACAAAAAAATCTAAATATCCTGTCATAAAGAGAGTTTATGAGAATATTTCTGAGACAAAGCTAACCATTTGGGTTTAAAGTTCAAAGGCTCAAAAATGGTTCAGAATTTTGATTCTGGTCTGGAGAGATAGTTACAGCATATAAAGCACTTGCATTGCATGTAGCTGACTCCATTGGATCTATCAACCCCTGAGTCATAACACGAATGATCCCTGAGTAGAAAATCAGGAGTAAGCTCTGAGCATAGCTGGATGTGACAAAAAAAGTTTATTTCTTGTTTCTGACCTGTTCACACCTGAGCAAAATAAAATATATGAAACAGAGTGGGAAATAGCTAGATATCAAGAAATAAAAAATGTCTCTGAGGGAGGGAAAGCAAGTGAGGTAAGTATAGAATTTTCTGGAGAGTTTCTAGACCATAGAACAGAGAAGGCAAACCCAAGAAAAGAAAGAAAAGAAGCAAGTTAGGGCTGAGAGCTAGAAGCTGGGTGGGTTGGTGAGGGACTGGAGGAGACCACAGGGGTTGGAGTCCCAGGACAAACTCTGGGAGAATTCAGAGCTGTGTAGGGAGAAATATCTAATGGTCGGAAGCCATCTGAAGGCTGACCTGTGAGTGCCCGGTAACACTAACTCAGGTGTCATTTTTGAATAAGATTACACATGTAAATGGTGATGATGAGAAAGCAGTAGTGAAGGAAAGATAGTCTTCAACAGCAATGCTGGATTTGCTGTTATATGGAGGAACCTGGAGAGTATCATGTTGAGTTGTTAGTCAGAGGAAGAGAGATCAATACAGAATGATCTCTCTCATGTGCAGGATATAAAGAAACAAAATGATGGAATAATGAATATCCAAAGACAATAGAAACAAAGAAGATAAGAACTGGTATTTGGTGGGAAACATGCCATTTGGCAGGGCTGGGCATAGGATAGGAAAACATTTAACCATATATGATGGAGGGAAGTATTTAACCAGGAGGAGGAGGTCAAGTGTTATGTATGAAACCCTAGAAGCAACAGTAGTGTTAATCACAGTGCAAATTGTTATTTAAAAAATAAGTAATAAATCCTGAGCACTGTTGAATATTGCCCCAAATCCAAAATAAAACAAATCTGAGAAATTTATTTTGAAAATATTTCCTATTTTATTTAAATCAGTATTTATCTTACAGCTTTATTTACCTGAAAAAAATTGGGTTGTAAACATTTTAAATTCTTTCAAAATTTGTCTGAAACTCATTATTTATTTACAAAGACATAAAGACAAATTTTTGATATATCCCACCACCTTCAGAATATTTTTGCCTTTGTTGATGAGTCACAAATAGCATTAATGTTCAAGTAATTTGTGCTCAAGAAATAGCACAAAGGAAAGACACTTCCCTTACAATCTGCCAATTCCAGTTCAAATCCCTGGCACATAGAAACTTCAAAAGTCCCTAATACAGTTTGATGCGACTCCCAGGCCCTAAACAACCATGTAATGCTCAAGTATTCATTCAGTTGAGGGCAGATGAATGTGTATTTTGAGACTATTAACTTTGAGTAAATTAAGATCAATAAAATTAATTGTAGTATATGTGTTGCTGAAGTGAGCACAAGATCAATCAAATTAAAAGGCATGAATATATTTAAACATTCACTATCTACTTTAAGACCAAGTGCTCCTAATTTAAAAGAGATAAGAAATTTTAAGAAGTCATTTAAAGAAATCGGGTGAGATGCCTGAGTGATAGTACAGCATGTAGGACAGTTGTTTTGGATGTGGCCAACCTGGGTTTGCTTCTTGTTACCACAATTAGTCCCCTGAGGACTGCTGGGAGTGATCCTGCAAGGAGAAACCTAAAAAAATAAAGGAAATATAAAACTGATGAAAAGACCAGCTATGTGTTGTGTTTCAGAGAATGACACAAAGAGGCAGACACTTCAAGGCAGAACTCAGAAGTGAAAGCAGTCATGGGTTGAGTTTCTCGTTAGTATACTTCCTCTTCTCACATTCTATCATCATTAAGTAAAATAGCAGTTGTGATTTGTATGCAGGGGTAGTAGGATTTATAGCTTTGTACTTCCCCAACTTGATGTTCAGCCTACCCATTTAAAAAAAATCTCTGACATATGGGTAATGAGAAATCAAGTCATAGTGGACATAGTTAATAGCCAATTCTCACATGTACTGCCTATCTATAACCTAACTCTGTGGTTCCTTTCCATCTTTATTGCACTAAAAAGCACTATTGCCATCTCCATGTTGCTGCTAGATGCAGAGATCATATACCTGGCAGTGTTCAGGTGTCACAAGAGCCACAAGCATAGAGCTCAGGAGGCCACATCCTGTTAGGTGTTGAACTCACAGTATCACACAGGAAAGGCCTGAGCTCTAACATGATAATCACACTCCAGTCTCTGTGATTTCTATTTTATAAAAGAGGAAACTGAAGCAGGGTTAGCTACTAATCAGTATGTTTGGAATTGTCCTGGATAGTCTGACAATGATAGCTATACTGACTTTCTTTTTTTTTTTTTTTTGGGTCACACCCGGCAGTGCTCAGGGGTTACTCCTGGCTCCATGCTCAGAAATTGCTCCTGGCAGGCACGGGGGACCATATGGGGCACCGGGATTCGAACCGATGACCTTTTTGCATGAAAGGCAAATGCCTTACCTCCATGCTATCTCCCTGGCCCCTATACTGACTTTCAAGTTAAAGAAATTACTCATCCTCTTCACCTGCTTCTGGGATGTTTTCAATGGAGGAAACTATTGTCATTCTTTATTTCTTCCTACTTCACATAATGTTTATTAGTCACTGATTCTATGTCAATAACTATTAGAGTTAAAGCTTGATATATCCCCTGTCCCTATGGACCTTCAAAGGTATAAATGGTGGAAAAAGAAGGGCTGGGAATGCCACTTAGTAGCTGAAGTTTTGCCTGTAGTAGGCGCTGACTTTGATCCCCAGTATGGCACATTCAACACATGAATAGGAGCCTCAACAACAAGCAGTTTACTCTATTCATAGACAGTGAAAGCTAAAGAGTGTTCTATGAGTTGTAGTTCTCTTGGTTTTCGTTTATATTTTGAGATGTTTTCTCTACACAAAAGAGATAAAGGCAGACTCACTACTCAGCACCTACTTAAGCAGTTCAGAGTGTTTATCTTTTTTTTTTTTCCTTTAAAGAGACAATCTGAGCTTTATTTCTAAGGATGAATTTTAAATTTCTGTTATTGCCTGCCTGGCAGATTTAAACAATGAAGTGTTATCAGACATTTACAACTTTCCTAAAGTGTAGAGTGTGAATAGAAAGGGTAAGTTCAAAATCCCAGGAAGAGGTGACCCCTGGATGGAAACAAGGAAGCAGAAACTTCTGTATACATGTGCTCTTGCTACTCACTTTCCAGTTTTCAGCCTTTGATCCTTTGCCTATAGATCCTCAGGGTCCATGCTGGTGGTCTCACCTATCTGCACAGCCAGAACTCCAGGATGTCTACATTCCCTACTCTTCTCTCTTGCTAAAATTCTTGGTTTCTGATACAGATGCCTAACACCTTTAACTTTGTCTGTGTGTACTTAAAAATAAGCTTTGCTAGGGCCTGAGAGGTAGTAAAGCAGTTAGGGCATTTGCCTTGTATGCAGCCATCTGGGCTTGATTCCCTTATCCCCAGCATCTCATAAGGTCCCCTGAGCCTGCCAGGCAGGAGTAGTTTCTGAGCGAAGAGCCAGGAGTAACTGCTGAGCACCTCTATGAGTGGGCCAAAACAAACAAGCAAATACACATACAACAAAAAATAAAAAGCTTTGTTGTCGTTGTTTTAATTATTTGTTTTTTGTTTGAGGACCACATCTAGCATGCTCAGGGCTTACTCCTGGCAGGCTCAGGGGACCTTATGGGATGTTGGGATGGATTTCAGTCCACCTTTGGTTTTCAGAGTCCACATTTCCCAGAGATCCATTGTCATTACATTGAGGGGGTGAGGATGCCTTGCTTTGGGGGAGTTCCCCTGAAAGAGCCTTTTATTCTGCTAATTCTGAGCTTCTGTCAGCCAGTGTGAACATGCAGATAGCTGTCCACCCACTGCCTACTCAGGGCTGCAATTGCAGAAGTCCGTCAGTGTCACAGAAGCATCAGAGCAGAGCACAGCTACTGCCAGGTGCTATTTATAGAAACTTCTGATGCACAGTTTTTGAGCCAGGCCAGGGCTTCCTGGCTCATGAAGCTTCCAATATGCTTTTGCTATTAACCTGTTGAAAGAATGCCCTTTTGCCCTTTCCAACTTTGGCAGAGTAGCAAGTAGTTACTGGGAAATAACACGAAGAGCTAGGGGGCCAGTAATGGGGGTTGCCATCTCCAGATCTATTGTAATTTCTGGCAATTCTTCTTACACAGCTGTCCCATGCAGGTTAGAATACCTTGAAAGCTGCACTGACATGTCCTAGTGGGTTTAAAAGCAGGAGAAGAAATAATAGAATTATTATGTATTGTATAGAGACTTACACTTGGAACCCACCAAGCTTCCTATGCAGGACACTTCGGTAATAGTAGTCTTTCTAATACCAGTGATATCATGGGAAAATATTAGTTATATTCCTTTTGTTAACAGTATCAATTATATCATCAGGCAACATAAGACTAGTACATTTTCAAAAGATCCCATCTCAATTAAAATAGCTAGACTCCATTTCGTTCAAATCATGCTATAAAAAAAGTAGTGAGTTCATTCCAATTAGTGGTGCCAACATTTAGAAGTAATAATCAATATAATCTAAAATTTAAAATAATTGCATAAATTTTAAGTCACCAGAAGCCAGGTATATGTAAATTGTTAATTTGAGAAAAGATTATCTTCATTATAATGTACAAATATGCCTGGAAGCTTGGAGTAAAAATATATCTTGGAGCTTCTACTTCTGAAACAATTCCAAAATCATTGATGATTAAGTATAAATGTAGGATGGGTGAAGTGGGGGTGGGGGAAATGGGGTAGAGAATACATATACTATAAGGGTCAGGAAATGTGTACCGATTACTTTAAACTTGGTGCCTTAAGAAACAACATTTGAGATCAGGACATGGGTATAGGAGTTAGGGAATGGGGAGCAATAGGGAGGAAGAAAGAACCAATGTAAGTGTAAATATTACAGGATGAAGTGTATGTTATCAACTTCTGTTTGTGGAAACTACAAGCTACCATAAATGTGGAGTAACACTCACACACCATAATATAGCTATATCATTTAAAGTTCTGTAGATTAAAAGTCCAACTTGAATATAATTTTGCTAAGATCAAGTTTTCTCATTTCATTTCAATTCTTTCCTTGCAGTTTAGGTATCATGGTTATTGTAGTGTTGCTGCTTATAGTTTTGGTTTTTACAGTTATTGAACCTTTACTACCACCAAAGTACTTTCATCACTGTACTTTACTTGTATCTCCTCTAGTTCTCCACTTCTTGCCCCTCCTTTCCTACTGCTTGGCAATAGAATTTTTTTTTTTTACAAACAGTGTCATGAAAAAATGTTCACCATCAATGGTTATCATGGAAATTTAAATCAAATAACATTATAGCACCTGATGAAAGGTCTAGATGAAAAAGTCAAGCAATTCCAAGTGCTGGCAGGGATGTGATAAAAAGGAACATTTATTCACTTTTGGAAGGCCTATTGCTTGGTTTAGCTTTCTAGAAAAATATTTGAAGGCGTCTAAAAGATTATAAATAGAATTTCCATAAGGGTCAGTGACTCTATTCCTGGACATCTAGCACCAGATCACAAAAGCATTGATTTGTATAACAAAACACATGTATACTTATGTCCATCTCAGCATTATTTATAGTATACAAGCCCTGGAAACAACCCAAGTGTCCAAGAAATAGAAAAATATTGTGATGTATATACATAATTGAATACTAATCAACTATAAAGAAAGAGAAATTTTGCAGTTTGCTGCAGCTTTAATGAATCGGAGTCTATATTGCTAGGTGAAGTGAATTAGAAAGTAAAAGATAGTACCAGATGATCTTGAGCCTATGCAGAGTATAAAGAAATAAAGAAAGGATTAGATAATTTCCAGAACAAACAAACTCTGAGATAGGATCCATAGAACTAGAAATTGAGGAAGTCAAAGGATGGAAGGGAGAAGAGGGTATTGGAAAATTTCGGAGAAATCTGACACTGGTGGAGGGATCAATGTGGCAGTTCTGCAGTAGTACATAATGACTTTACTAGTACTGCAACTATAATATTACAATAAGTTATTCATAATTGTGGGTCTATATATAAATATAAATAATATATATAAATATATATAGGGGAAAAGCAAAATACCTTAAATTTGATATAGAGACATGAAGTGCAATAAAGTAAGATGTATCTGTAATTCTTATTAAAAAATAATTGTATGTTTCAATATTACTACTGCACCTGAGTGTCAAGTCTGTTAATTCTGTAGTCAAATTTTTCTTGACTTTCATATAGATGAAGGTAAGTAGCATAAAATTTTTTGAATAGCTTCTTTTAGACAGTGTGTCTGAGATTCATACATGTTTAATAATATATCAGGAACTAATTCTCTTTTACTGTGCATTGATATCACTAAATATGCCATGTTTTTCACCTGTTTATCTATTAGTGGAAGTTTAAATTGTTTCCAGTTTGAATCCTTTATGAATAAAACTGCTAAAAACATTTATGTGTATATGTTCTGCTATTTATCCTAAGTAAGTACTAGGAATGGGGCAACAAGTTGCATATAAAAACATATTTAACTTTCTGAGACTACTCTAATATCCTCAAATACCACCAGCAATTTATGACTGTTTTAATACTTCACTGTCTTTCTCTTTGCTTTTTGGGCCACACCCAGCAGTGTTCAGAGAGTATTTTTGACTATAAAGTTCTTTACATTCTTTTTTTTTTTTTTTAACCGCAGTCCATCCTAGGCTAGTGCAGGCAAGGCAGGCACCTTACCTCCAGCACCACTGCCCGGCAGTTCTTTACATTCTTTATTTATTTATTTTTTTTTGGGTCACACCCGGCAACGCTCAGGGGTTACTCCTGGCTATTCGCTCAGAAGTCACTCCTGGCCCGCACGGGGGACCATATGGGGAACCGGGGGATCGAACTGTGGTTCGTCCTAGGTTAGTGCAGGCATCTTACCTGCAGCGCCACCGCCCGGCCCCCGGTTCTTTACATTCTTAACAACACTTGATACTATAATTTTAGTCATTCTACTATACATGTGGAATTATTGTCATTTTAGAGTTTTCTAATGAACTCTAAATGCATTGGTCACTTTGTATGTGTTAAGAACTTCCTATTTAAATATTTTACTCTCTTTTAGTTAGATGATTTCATTTATTAATAAATTATGATTTTATTGTAAAAATACATAAAGTCAAGGTATCTGCATCCATTTTCTCTGGAGACTCTAGGAAGAACTGTTTCTCTTTGTTTCTAGAGGCAGGCCGCCTGCCTTCCTTGGCTCATGGCCCCTGCCCTATTTTAAAAATTACAACATACTAGCTTTCTAACCCCTCTGCCTTTATAGTTATTTCTAATCAGTTAGGAAGAATTCTTTGCTTTAAGAGGCATGTGATTAGGATTCCTAGATAACCTAGGATTCTCCAACTCATAGTTTTAATTTAATTACATCTTCTAAGTCCCTTTTGTCAAGAAAGGTAACATTCATAAATTTTGGGACGTGGACATGGCTGTTTGTGGGGATAAGATTCTGTCTACAATAAGGGCGTTAGGCAATAAGTAATAAAAAGAGGGGAGAGAGAGAACTGTTTAGTTGGAGGGCAGAAATTTTGCTGGTTAAGGGTTTCTTTTCACATCACTTTCCTGCTGAATCTCATTAAGATTTGTGGTCTGTGTTGCATTGGTCATTAGTGCATAAGATGTGCTAGATTCTATCATCACAAGGCAAGAAAAATCTCATAAGATTGTCACAGCTGCCCTGAACACAAAGGTGGTTGGAAAGAATGAAGTGGGCAATTGTGAACTCTCTGGAATTATGGTGCTTAGACCTAGAGCACTAAAACCAGAGCTCAAAAAAAGCTCTGAGCTAACTCACTGTGATGCCTTCACCAGTGTTCCTCTATGACACTCGGAAGAACTATCAGGACCCTAAAACTCTAAGCCAGGAGTTGCTTTGAGCACAGTTAAGTATGCTCCCAAAACAAAAGGGAGCAGAAAAAATTACTCATATTGGGTGTCAGATATAGGAGACACATCAAGACTGGCAAGGTCTTCCACTCTTCCAGTAGGAGGATAGGAAATAGGGAAGGAACTATACAAGGTGATTAAAGATGCTGATAATACAGGACACAGGCTTAGACTAAATGACAAATAGGAAGTAAAGGGGCTGAGAAAATGACATCGACTGTGCAGAGCTCCTCCCTTCCTTTCCCACCTAGTAAAATCCAGTGTGTTCAGGTGGCATAAGGGATTCTGTGATCTTGAGTGTAGCCCTGTACAAGCCTCAGTGGGAAACACAAATTATTTTTTTTTGAAATTCAAAGTAATTCTTTGTTTTAAAATATTTTTTATTTAAGCACTATGGGTACAGAAATGTTCATAATTGAGTTTCAGTAATTGCATGTACACCACCCTTTACCAATACAACTTTCCCACCACATTTTCTTCCCCCACCTACTCCTTACCTGCCTCTGGGACAGGCATTTTGCTTCTCTCTTTTACTATCATTGTCATGGTACTTAGTGAAGTGCACTCATCACCAATCTTAACACAACTGATCTTACTCTTCAAATTTCCCTTAGCCAAGTGTAGGCAGAAAAGTACATACCTTCCCCATCTCACCCGGTATTTTGCAGCTGCCTTCTGTGCTTGCCCAGTGAAAAGAAAGCCTTTTCCCTGCTTCAAGTGAAATGGATGAGAATATGAACTGGCCTCAGACTTTGTGAAATCCTAAAATAAGCATGAAGATGAAGTTGGACAAAGCAGAGCACTCTGAAGGGCTAAGCCCTGGGTGATGTCAATGAGCAGCAAAGCCAAAGCAGCAACAACCTTACAAGATGACTAACTATCCCACTTCCTAATCCTGCCATGGTACTGAGGTGGAACTAGATAACAAGCTAAGGGTTCTGCATGAGCTAGGAATGTGTTCTGCCACTGGAACTACCTCTCTGATTCTATGTCTATTTTTGAACACTCTAGGGAAATCTTATTTTCTGATGCTTGCAGTTGAACACATCCTTGGCCAACTTACCTAAACTGGAAGTAATGTTTTACTTTAAGGCCTGAGATTTGGAGAAGAAAATTCAGGGGGTGGAAAAACAAGACTGGAGAGCCAGATAGTTACTGGGGCAAGAAAGAAGAACCATGGGGATCAGGAGTTCTAGAAAGTAAGAAACTCTACAGAGCTCTTCTGTGTAGGAAGTGGTTCATGCTGACAGCTAGTTATAAACATTGCATTCTATAATAAAGAACTGGAAAGTGAAACTATCTGTCATTTTGGTGGCACTATTAAAGTAGTATTAACAACTAGGCTAAAGGTAGAAACTAGAATCTCTATTAAGAACTTGGAAACTAGAACCTTGAAAAGGTAAGAGGCTGATAAGTACAATTGTTTTGAGAAAGTGCTTTGAACTGTATGACCATTTGCAGCTAATTATGCATAGAAAGGCCAGTTGTATTTCTAGGACATTTGACTGCACTTCTGGAAAATATAAATTCTAACATGTTGTCAGGCCTTGCTGAAGGCATGTGAGGTCAGATTGACTTGTTTTGTATTTTGTGTTATGAAAATGGTTAAAAAAAACATCTGAAGAGATGACTTTAAATGCAAGACTACCCCTTTTAGTGTGAAACAATCAATACAATGATAACATGCTAATTAATTGATTAGAAAATTATATTCAGTTTACTAGCTTTCCTAAATTTCTTGGATTTCTTTCTTTACCTAAAAATATATAACATCATTGGCTTTCTCTTAAGATCTGATTAAAATAACTAACATCTTCATTGTAAGAAGTGTCCCTAATAGTCATTTCTTTTTTTCTTTTTTTTTTTTTTTTGGTTTTTGGTTTTTGGGTCACACCCGACAGTGCTCAGGGGTTACTCCTAGCTCCATGCTCAGAAATTGCTCCTGGCAGGCATGGGGGACCATATGGGGCACCGGGATTCGAACTGATGACCTTTTGCATGAAAGGCAAACGCCTTACCTCCATGCTATCTCCCGGGCCCCATAATAGTCATTTCTTAATAAAGAAATCTCTTGACAGATGTGATGTTTAGTATATTAAAACAATAACAAATCTCTGGCAGCAATGGGAAAAGTGATTTATCGATTGAGGCTGACAACCTGGTTAGGAAGCTATCAGAGTCCAGTAGAAAGATTGATGGCCTGACTTAGGGGACAGAATTGAGTTGTACGAAGGAGAAAGATCTGACTTATTTAGGAAACCAATGATGACTCATAAGGTTTTGCTTGATTTATGAGGCCGTTAGCAGCACTATTTACCAGAATGAGGTTTAAGTGAAGATATTTTAATTTGGATGCATTTCTGATCAAGAAGTTGAGTTGATCTCTAGTGGAGTTACAAAGCTGGCAGTTGAATGTGCTAAGTCTGGGTTTCATCTCTGAAGAAAATGTGTGTGCAGAGATGATGCTTGGGCTGGCTCCTTGGCACTTAAAAAAAGATATTTTATAAATTCCTTTATAGAGAAGCAGTTGGATAAAAAGAGAAAGAGAGAAAGAAAGAAGGAAAGAAAGAAAGAATGAAAGAAAGAAAGAAAGAAAGAAAGAAAAGAAAGAAAGAAAGAAAGAAAAGAAAGAAAGAAAGAAAGAAAGAAAGAAAGGAAGAAAGAAAGAAAGAAAGAAAGAAAGAAAGAAAGAAAGAAAGAAAGAAAGAAAGAAAGAAAGAATAATGCTTTTCAATCTGATGCTATGTGCCCTTCTCTTTGGAATTCCAGGATGTACAGAAATTGGGTTAGGTGGGTCTGATTGTACAATGTATCTCTCTATAGTCCCCAGGAGATCATCTCCTGTTATTTAGGTACAAATAATAAAAAGCTTCTACTCACAATGTCCTCGGACAGTGAGGTCTTATTAACTGTGTGACTCAGACAGCTGAAAGCTGGCTTTCTTGTGGGTGACTAAGACACCTTTGAAAGATGATGTGGGTTCCTGCAGCATTTTAGTGCTTAGATTTTAAATTGTTACATGATGTTTTTCTATCTGAGTACAGAAATCATTTCAAGCTAGTGAGGATTAGAGCTGTTTAGGAGCCCTTAGGCTCACCTTGCCCACTTGAGTTGCTCTTATAAAGGTGATGATCTGCTAAGAACAGCTTCCGGGAAATTTGGTCAGCCTGAACTCGAGGGCAAGAAAGGTAAAAGTAAATCATTTTGATTAGACATTATTTTTAGAGTCTTCAGATAAATTTAGTAGTGTTTATGCCAATGTGGATAGTGGTCTCTAGATGAACAACCTCCCAATGGGGAAAAAAACAGCAAAACATTTCTATCTATTGTGGTAAATGGAGGAAGCAAGTGGGTTTTTCTGCCAGAGGGAAGACAAGACATTGAATCTTCAATAATCTTCAACTTATTCTAACCCCTTTTGTGGGGTATGTAAAATTGAAGATATCCAAGATATCCTGACTTCCCTCTTATACAATGCCATGTAATAGTGAGAAATAGATGAGTGCTGCTCCATGGGCTTTGCAAGGGATTTGTGAGTCAGACTGACTGTACTCTCAAAGGCTTTCATTTGTCTCTGAACACACCAACATTGTAATAAACAAAAGTAATAAACATATTATGATTAATTAGTCAGTTCTACAAACATCAATTTTCTTTCTTTTTTTTTTTTTTGTGGTTTTTGGGTCACACCCGGCAGTGCTCAGGGGTTATTCCTGGCTCCATGCTCAGAAATTGCTCCTGGCAAGCACGGGGGACCATATGGGACACTGGGATTCGAACCAATGACCTTCCACATGAAAGGCAAACGCCTTACCTTCATGCTATCTCTCCAGGCCCCTAAACATTAATTTTCATAGTGTGAAATCAATTAACTATAAGGAACTGCGTAGATGACTTAAGGTTGCTATCTCAGTTATGGAGGTTGCTGGTATAATAGTCCAATTTGAGTTCGCTACTGCTACTCATTCCATGGAAGAGTTGGCCTGCAGAGATTTACCTATGCGCACTACAAAATAAAGAATTGTAACACCGAAGACCTGGTGGCCAGCATGCTATTTTTATTGACCATCCTCAGGAACCTAAAGTTAGTCAGATCTGTTGCAATTCTGTCAAAAAGATAGCATGTAGCACCCACAGATCCTACAAGGAAACATGGGGGAGAGGGAAAGCATCAGATCGCTCAGGAAGCAGAGGCAATTTTTCAGAAAACAAGTGAGGCAAGGTACATGGGTTTGGGATTTAAAAATTTGAATTATTTTAGTTTACTAGGGGGCATAGGGTCAGCTCTTAGACCATGTACCAGGCCTTGGGAGTTTTAGATTGTCTGAGTCAGAAAAGATGGGCTTTAAAGTTGTGGTTTGCTCTGAAGTAAGATTTTATTATGTCTAGGAATGAATTAACCCTGGGAGAGAGGTGAAGTTCTTCCACAGTCCAGAATACAGTGTGTGTGGATGCTCTGCCAGGACTGTATATGTAACCTGGTATATATAGGCACTATGTTTGGTACTTGCAAAATAATGGATACAAGGCACATGTCTTTTTTTCTTTGTGGTTAGGTCATGAGCTCTGTCAGAGTTTGAGGATTGTTTACTTAATTTATTTTTTAAAAATACTTCATTTATTTTTATTTTTTAAATAATTTATTTAAGAACCATGGTTATAAACATGATTTCAATTGGGTTTCAGCCATAGAACGCACACCATCCTTCACCAATGCAATTTTCCTGCCACCACTGTCACCCCATTTTCTACCTCCCCCTATTCCCTGCCTGTCTATAAGATAGGCATTGTATTTCCCTTTCCATTGTTGTCATGGTAGCTGTTAGTGTAGTTATTTCTCTAACTGCACTTACCACTCTTTGTGATAAGTTTGTTATTATGGGCTGGTCCTTCCAGCCCTCAACTCAATTGTCTTTGGGTATTATTATTATTATACTGTCTTTTTCCCCTTAAACTCACAGATGAGACTATTTTGTGCTTAACTCTCTTCCTCTGACTTATTTCACACAACATAATAGTCTTCAAATCCATCTATGTAGAAGCAGGTTTTGTGACTTTTGGGCTTCTGAGTTGTTTACAGATTGGTTATTGTAAATAGTGCTGCTATGAACATAGAAGTGCAGAAGGCATTATTGTATTGTGTTTCTGTGGTCCTAGGGTATATCCCTAGGAATGATATTGCTGGATCGTATGGGTGGATCATATAGGTGCCCAATGTCCAGTTTTATAAGTAATATTCATTTATTTTCAAAAAAGACTGGACTAGACAACATTCCCAATAGCAGTGAATAAGAGTTCCTTCTCCCCACTTCTACACCAGCAGTGGTTGGTTATTCTTGTTCTTTATGACTTGTGCCAGTCTCTGTGTCATGAGATGATAGCTCATTGTTTTGATTTGCATCTTGCATTTCCCTGGTGACTAGTGATGTGGACCATTTTTCATGTTCACTTTGTAACTCTATTTCTTTTTTGAGAAAATATCTGTTCATTTTTTCTCCCCATTTTTTGATGAGATTAGATTTTTTTTTTCTTGTTAAAGAGTGCTGATGTGGCAAAGTTTTGTGCTTCTTCTTTTTCTTTCTTTTTTTTTTTTTTTTTTTTTTTTTTTTTTTTTTTTTTGCATAGGCACAGTAAGTATTGGGGAAATTAAAAAAGGGAATTCCCTTGGCCTAAGAGATTCAGAGGTTTCTCCTCCCTTGAAGCATACTGCCATGGGAACAACTATTGGCTCCATGTATGCTCATTACTGCACCCTACGTCTTTTATGGTGCCAGGAAACTTTCTGCTCAGTTGTGGATGATAAATCTGGCTTCTGTAGCTAGAGATCTTGGCATTTTCACAGTTCATAAGACATAGGTTAGAGTCTTTCTTTACGGTTCTATAAGTTCTGTTCCATCTTGTTGTCAAAGTCAGTCTCCTGTAGTTAGCGTTCTTGGTTTTTACATAGACCAAAGGACAACATGTCTTCTGGTTTCATCTTACTGTTAGGTGATGAGATAGGACAACCTGCTCTTCGATCAAGTTGTTCTCGTTTCCTTGTTGTCAGGAAGTCATATCAAAACTGGCACAAGTTGGTGCCAGAGCAGTATTAGGAATTTCCCAGAGAGACTTTGGTTTCTGGTGTTGTTGCAGGGAACTATATTGGTTCTACACCTGGGATCTGGGTTTCAGGGTTGGACAATCACTGTCCAATCTCATGGAGTCTAAGTTGGGTCCACATGACACATGTTCAGGTGGGAGGCGCCCCTGTATTATAAAAAGTATGAGTTCTTATCCTTAGAAGATAAGAATTTGTTTCTGTGCATAAGGTTTCCTCTTTTTTATTGTGCCTATACAAAAGCATATGGTGTCATATTATATTGCTGGTGCATTTGGAAGTAAGAATAACAGGCAACACAATATCTGTGCCCTGGTTTTGATCTGAGCTTTTATCCCATGCAAGACTTTTTCTTCTAGGTTTTTGTACCAAGCAGAACCAAAACAGGTGAAGATAAAGAAAATATATATCCATATAAAATAGAAGAACTAAATAAAAATGAATTAAAAATGAATTAAAGAAAAAAATGGGGGCCCAGGAGATAGCATGGAGGTAAGGCATTTGCCTTTCATACAAAAAGGTCATCGGTTCGAATCCCGGTGCCCCATATGGTCCCCCGTGCCTGCCAGGAGCAATTTCTGAGCATGGAGCCAGGAGTAACCCCTGAGCGCTGCCGGGTGTGGCCCAAAAAAACAAAAAAAAAAAAAAAAAGAAGAAAAAATGATGGAGGAAGCTACCTTTATGTTTGGGAATAAACACCCTAAGAGGCATTATTATAGATATTAAACATACATAGGAAGTATAGGTATTCCAATTAAGTCTTTTGAGATATTCTTGTGGAGGGTGAAATCCAAGGCATTTTCTCATCACACACCATGATCTTGTTGAGTTTGAGAAATGATTTGCAGCACTAAGGTATCAGGTAGTGCCCTTTATCTGGGGGTCCTTCTGAAGCTGAATTTGGTACCATGCAACAGCCGACATTTGGGGAGGGATGAGAAGAAGGGCCACATAGAATGAGTCAGCAGGTGTGTTGGTTGTAGTTTCTTGTCAGGGCACAAGATGTGGAACTGAGAGGATGTCCTTTCATTTGGGGAGCTGGGTAGTCATTTATTGGGGCAGGAGGTCGATCTAGATGCCTAATGAGTTAAGAACTGAGGGTAAACAGGGTTGTTAAATAAGGAGGGATAACGGACCAGGATTCGGGGATGAGAGGATGGAAGGGTTCCTGAAGGGGGGGAGGAGAAATAATATATAAGGGGGAGCTACATCACTATAGACATGGTTTATTTACAGTTAAGGTTTGGCAATCAGAGAGAAGACCACTGTATACAAACTCATGTCCACATATAGACAGACATTAAGAGATCTATTCAAGTTATTGTTGGAGGCCTGACCCTCATAGGTTGGGTCTGAGCTTTTAAGATATAATTGTCTTATAAGAAGATAAATAATTAGCTAAGATATAGATTAGGAGACAAAGAAAGGGAAAACAAGAGAGAAGAGAGAAGAGGAAAGAACGATAAGTAAATACAGTAAAAATAAGTTAGAAAAAAAATAAAAAGAAAGAGGACAATGAGGACCTCAAGGGAAACCTTTGCTCTGCCTGTCTGTCTTTCATGAATACATGAAGTTCTCCTCAGAGGCTTAGGGAGCGCACCCCCCAAAAACTGCATTCTGAAGCTGCCCAACGACTGAGTGAGTAAAGTCTGGCTGGGGGCTGCCAGGCAAAAGCTGAGCTTTCTGGCCTGCGGAGACTCCGCCCTGGTGTCTTTGAGGACTCTGAGGACCTCAAAGGAAACCTTTACTCTGCCTGTCTTTCATGAATACCTGAAGCTTTCCTCAGAGCCCTAGGGAGCGCATCCCCCAAAAAACTGTCACCTAGAGGCTGCAGAAGAGCATAGCCGCGCAGTGAAACAGAGAGG
>PVKC010008997.1:0-27395 GCA_004027635.1 Crocidura indochinensis
TGTTTAATTTAGAATCCACACATGGTCGTTAGGGCCTTACAATAAAGCTGGATCACTCCTAAAATTTCATGACTGCTGTGGATCATATCTTCGCAGTCACCCTGATACTTACAGATCTTCCTTAGGGGCTGTAGGCACTGGAAAGGTCTTGCCATTCTCCATCTTCCATCCTCCTTGTACCATCAGGACTCTACAATTCATATTTAATACAAAAGTCAAGGGTGCTTTTAAAATGTGTATGCTTTTCCTAAAAGAAAGTTGGAAAACATTTCTTGGATGAAACATTAATCATCTTAGTAATGGTGATTTTATAGACAGTCATTGGAAAAGGAATTTGGGTTTCTTAGAATTTTGCATTCATCCAAGATTGGGTTTGTGCAAAATAATTTTCCTTAGATGTCTATGAAATATCCATTCCACTTACAACTCATTCCAACTCATTTAGCTGCATGAAAAACCTACCCCCCAGTGTCAGATATTTTAAAACAATTGAATCATTACCTATAAAGAAAACTAATTATTTATATTTATATGTTTTATCAAAATTTGTTTAAAAATTAACAGAAGTATAGTTCAATAAACTAGAGCCCTTATTTTGCATGCAGGTGCCAGGGGTTTGATTCCTGACACTGAGATATTCCCTGAGCATAAAAGTCATTTCTGAGCACAGAGTTTGGTGTTTGCCATGAACACTATTGAATGTGGCAAAAAAGAAACCCACCATAATTTATAACGTAATGATTATGATGATTAACTTATTTAAATTTTTAAAGGAAAACTTTTCTGAAAGCATCTAAAATATGTTCCTGTATTATATTCTTTAATCAAATAGTAACTAAACTTTATAACAAAAACATGGATACTAGTTTCTGTGACTTGGAATATTCTCCTGTTTTCTCTCTTAAAAGGTATTTTGATTATTCTAATGATGTTTAATTTTTTTCTACTTCAAAGTGCTGGTTCATTTTTCTATATAATAACAGTGTTGGCCCTCGAAAATAATATTAACTGAATGAATTATTTTGGGACATTTCAATGTAATAAAAAATAGAGCAAAAATGTGACCTTGGTCTCCAGTAATTTGCTTTTTCATAGAATAAAGTAAATTTGCTCACTGTATTTAACACAGATGTTCTCTGCTTCCTACTTAAAAATGTATTAGAGAGAGTATTCAGAAGAAAAACAGTAAAGTCTTAACTCATATTGGGTATTATTTACCTCTGTTCTGGAGAATATAATTTCAGAAGATTAAAAAAAAAGAATCAGATTGAGTGCTTTGAACACAACAAAAGTATTTTTTTGTTTTTGTTTTTGTATCACACTAGGCAGCACTCTTGTAGGCTCAGAAATTGCTCCTGGCAGTCTCGGGGGACCATATGGTATGGCGGGATTCAAACCACAGTCCTCCTGCATGCAAGGCAAATGTCCTACCTCCATGCTATCTCTCAGGCCTATAAACATGACAAAAGTTTAATGACTGTAAACTCAGATGCTCAGCTTCAGGAGAAAAGAGGTCAAAGTTTTTAGTCTTGGTCCTGGTAGGGTTGAACAGAAACCTAAAAACTGAGAATTTGCTAAATTACAAGCCAAAATGCAGATGGAGTAGTACAGTATTATTGAACTCAGAATCTTATTCATATTTTTTTCTCTTTTTCTTACAACTGAACATGAATACAGGTACAAACACATAATTACATTTAAATGCGAAGATTTTGTTTTTTCTAAATGCATAAAGCAAGAATATGCTTTCTGAACCGATTTGATTAATAATTGCTTTAATAAGATTCACAATCTTTAGGGTAAAATAATTTATGTTAAACAGTAATAATGTTTAAAATATTTCTGTGTATTTAAATTGAATCCTATGATGATCTTTAAATGTTTTCTTTCCTTTTTAAGGGATAATAATTTCTGATTCATCTTTTTTTCATCAGATTTTTTAATTCATATGCCTTTATATGTTATAAAGCTATTTATTAGCTATAGTTTTCAATTATATTATACAAAATTATTATCATTTGCTGTTATACTTTTCCAGGTAAAATTTCATGAAAAATCTCTACTTACATTATAGAAGTATTAGTTATTTTACATTTTCTATTATATAAGACAAAATTATTGCCATTTACATTTGTAATTTAAAATTTGGATTTTTAAATCTAATTTTCTACTTGATAATTAGAACTTAAGCAGAGAAAAATTTTATAAATATCCATAATTAAAACTTTCTTGCATGCTTCTCCCTGTACTACAAGTCCCCAATTTATCCTCATCCTGTGTAGATAAAAAAAAAATGCAGCTTATAGCTTGTGTAATATGGACTGTGGAGACATAAATAGAAAATTATTCCCTAATTCAAAAATTATTTATCTCATTGAAGCACTTTTTAAATGATCCATGCATTACAGTGCCTTTTTAATTTTAACTATGCAAATTTATTATCTCATCTAAATTAAATTAAATTTACGTTCAATATTTAGTTTCAAATTGTCAAAATGAGTTCTTAGAGTCTAAGGGAAAAAAAATTCCCTCAACAATAAATATAACAAGGCACATTGGATCTCTTTAAAGTTATAAGCAATTGTCATCCTGAATATTTTTCACTCGGTCATGTAGGACATTTATATAATTTCTGCAGTTTTACAATAGAATTACTCCTCCGAGAAATCCCATACTGTGAGAATGTATTCAAGTAATTGAGCTAGCAGATGGCCTTAATATATGAAATATATTGATACAACAACCACTTACTTTCCTGACCGATGAAGCTGATAAAAGAAATAGAACAGAAAATATATGAAGGGAAAAACATTCCGGCTGCTGAGACACATGCTGTGGGAGTTCAAGTCAAAATTATATAACCTACCTCATTCACTTTGATTAACTTTTTCCTCTGGCTGCTTTATTTTATCCTCATTGCATTGTTCAGACTATGTCACTAGGTTTAGTTAATTTCCATTCTCGTTGATATGAAGTACAGAGTTCATACCCACAAATTCATCTTTACTATGAGTAAAATACCTGTACATTTTGTTTTCACAAATTTCCAGATCTTTGGTTCCACATTAGTCTTTAAGCTTTACCTCATCAAAGTTTGTCTTGCTAGCTTTATTTCCTATAAATCCCTCATATAGTGTCTGGCACAGAGTAGATGTGTGTATATGTTTAATGAATCAATGCAACTTACTAGAATGACAAGGATATTTATAAACAAAAGTTACTATCTTCTGCAGTCAATTAAATGTTTTATTCAAAATGTCAACATTCATTATAAATAGCTAGATTGTCCAAAGTACTTATATCAACTTCAGTTACCTGATAACAATCTCCTCTTGAGAAATCATTATGTTAGCAAGTTTTTCTAGTGGTAAAAATAGTGAAAGAGGAATAGATTACAGTCAGAGGTATTAGAAGTTAAATTCCAGCTCTCGCTCTATTCAATCATGTGACCATGATGATGCTTCATAACCTCTTTGTGTATCAGTTCTTTCTTCAAAAAAATCTGATTTTTAGAATTTCTAAAACATTAACTAAATAAGAGGCTAGAATAGAGCCTGAAGGAAGCTCAGTAGACTTTACTCAAAACCAATTATTATTGTTCCTGAATCTCACATTGTAAACAGTTATGCAAACTTGCTTATCTAGGAGAAAATGTTAAAATTTTCATAATGACTAGTCAGTTGGTAATAATAACTGTTTCATTTGGCAATGTATGAATTAAATCCCTGTGACATTGAAATATACTATGAAGCATTAAGCTTGAATACACAAAAGAGAAGAAATTAAAAATGTTAAAGTAAAAAAAGGTCTAAAGTTTCTTGGAGTTTCTTGCAATTCTTTTGTGCAGTTTCATAAAAATCAGTAGAATAAGAAATTCGAGGACTTCTCTGATGGAAAAAGCAGCACAAATTGTTAATGGCTTATTTTTCTTCATTCATTTACATAACCTCAGTTATGTCAAGTGATTGAAGGCCCACAAGTGTGATGCCAATAAGACTTGAAGGCTCACTATTTGTATCATAAGCTTTAGATGGGAACCTAAAAAAATACTTTTTTATTATGTCTTGGTTTTATTTTGTTGAAATGCATTATTTTCTTCAACATAATGAAAGATGAAATGCTCAGTGCCTATTACTAGAAGTTAAAATTGATGCTAAAACAAATCCAGTTACAAATAGTAAGTTTATAGTGTGATTAGAAAAATGCAGCACGTATAGTGACAGCATTTGAAAAATAACATGATTACATTAATGTATAAAATACAAATTAGATTACATTTAATTTACATATAATTTTAGAAAGTAGAGGGTTATATTTTTTCTCTATGTTTTTGAGGGGTCAAGGGCAGTGTTTGGGGTCATACCAAAAATGTCACAGGTCATCCTTCTGGCTCCATATTCAATGTATAACTGCTAGTGATGTCAGGAATCACACCTGGATCATACACTTGGGAGACAAATGCCTCTGCAAAGAGCAGCTTTTCATTTATTTAATATATTGTTTGCCATTTGTGTGGTGCTGTCAGAAAATTACAATGACATAATCTGATTAGGATTTGATTTATGGTCTATCTACTAAGAAACCAAGTATAAGTCATTCTTTTTAATGTAGTAGTCAGATTACAAGAACATATTTTGAATCACTCTTACAAGTACAAGTAAATGAAACACTGGAAAAGCTCACCAAAATTGAGAATTATAAGTAAAACATTTGTAGTAGTAGTAATAGCTAACATTTACTGATCTCTTATTATATAACTATAATAATTTGTGCATTTGGATATATCCACGATATACCTATAGCTAAGGCTTACTTAATTTCATTTTTATTTATTATTTATTTATTTTTAGGTAGTGAAAGCAATTTTAGAGAAGTTCTGTATTTTTCTCAAATTCCTGTAGATATTATAGACAAAAAATTCTTGAACCACTGAATCTTCATCTTGGTAGGAAACCATGAAAAGTTCTCTCGGCTTGTATAATATAGACACCCTCATTTCACCCTGTGGGTCAGATCTAGTTGCTATCAACAGGACAATAGAGCAAAGATAGCACCTTTCTTATTTTAAGACTTTATTAAAAACAACAGAAGAATCCCCACAAGTTCACTCATAGGATGAAGCCCTAATATTAGTATGTCTGATTTATGCATTCCATTGATTTTTCTAATGATTCTCAAATCAACTAAATATGGCATGAGTGCACTGAATTAACAGTTGAGGCTGAGGTTCTGAGGTTTGATAAGTTACAGACCCCAAATTTTAATACATACACACTTGCTCATTTTCTGGGTTTTTCTACCCTATGAACTAATTGAAGCCTAGATAAAGAGACCTAAAAATCTATCATAAGCAACAAGGAATGAGTTTTCAAACAGTTCAGTAAAGTTATCCATATTATGTAAACTCAGAATAAATAGAAAGTAGCTCATCTTTATTTATTTGTTTTTTTGGTAAATCTGATATAATGTTTTGCTGGTCATAGAACTATGCTCTATGTCTATTTCTTCTTCTAACTTTACCTCAGATTTTAAATTCTTTTTTTTTTTTGTGGGGGTTAAGATAAATTATTTCTCTTCCTTTTAAATCTATCTCCATTTTCCTATATTAAAACAGAATAAAATGAAACTGCTGTTTTTGAGGTTAAATTTTTTTTTTTTTTTTTTTGGTTTTTGGGCCACACCCGGTGACGCTCAGTGGTTACTCCTGGCTATTCGCTCAGAAGTCGCTCCTGGCAGGTACAGGGGACCATATGGGGAACCGGGGGATCGAACCACGGTCCGTCCTACCTCAGACAAGACAGGCACCTTACCTCCAGTGCCACCGCCAGGCCCCGTTGAGGTCCAATTTTCTAATTCATCTTATTTTTTACAAAATATGAGCTTTTGTTCCACAATTATTTCTTTAGTCACTAAAATGTTTGTTGCTATGTCACTTAGACTATATTTATCATAAAAGATAATTTAAAACTATTTTGACATAATTTTACTTTAGATCAATTGAAAAAGTTTAACAAAGAAAATGAAACATTTAAACATAATAGCTATTTCTTCTTTATGCAAATATCTTTTAAAATATAGAATTCAGAGGACACTTTTAAAAAGTTATCATGGTTCACACCTCAAAGTGAATAGCAGATGTTGACAATGAATTTTCATCTTTTATGTGCTTATTACTGTTAATTTTTATCTTATCACACTGAAAAAGTGAAAATAACAGTACTAAGAATTTAAGTGAGTTTTTTGGTTTGTTTTTTTTAAATGGTGAAGAAAAATGTGATTAGAGCAGTTTTTCGTTGTGACAACAGTGCCACCTAATGTTGTATGTAAGGCTCAAAAACAAAATAAGAACTGAATTTATTTGCCTATTCTTGGTTTCTAGACCTTTAATCACACATAAAATCAAACTTTCTAATGCAGATAAAAGTAATACAAAGTAATTATATTTTTATTGAAAAACAAAGACATTCTGATTCTCATAATTTCAGACTGGCAAAATATTAATTTTCTACATAACAGAGAATAAAGAAATTAATCCAAAAAGAAGCAAGAAACTCGTGTTTATTATCATTAATCATTTTTAAATTTTAATTTACTTTTAAAATATGTATTACATATCTGACAGAGTTGTGCAAAATACATTTGTTTCAGTTGAGTGGGAGAAAAAAGGATTAATAAAATAAATCAAAAATAAAAGAGTGAAGCAAAATAAAAATAATAGAGCAATAAGAAAATTTATAAAATTTATTGTGCATCCAATGAGTTCACTGTGTCATTGTCAGAAGGTTTGTAAGCTCTTGTTGCTCATTTGACCATTTTGCTACTTTATATGTTTCTGAATATTTAGTGACTTTATATACACATTGGCATCCAAATCGATGCATTCCTACCATGTATAAGTATTACCAAATTTGATTTGTCACATGGGCCAGGAATTTCAAGCACTAAATTGATACAGTGATATTAATATTTATATTGATATTGTCAGTTTTGTGGGGCATATTTTCAGCTGCCAAGGCTTCCCGAAAAATGAGAAGGCAGGGGCAAGATGCCTGTAACTTCAAAAGAAAAATCCTTGTGATATCAGTCCAAATACCCACATACCTGAAGTTTGGTGCAGATTGTTGTTTGTAGAGAGCCAGAGAAAAGTGGTGAAGAGGACCATGGTGAAATGGCAATTCTGCATGTTGGGTACAGCTGACATGGCTTTGGCAGGGCAGAACTTAGCTATCCTTTTCCTGAGATTGCTATCTTTCTGCTCTGTAACCAGAGTACAATGTTTCACAAGTTTAAATCTTTTTCAAGAACAGAGTGAATCAATGAATCTAGCTGATTGCAGGCTTGGAGTCAGCATTTGTCTATTACCATTAAGTATTAAAGAGAAAACTCAGGTCAAAACCATCTACTACAGTAAAATGTCATAATAAATGTAATTTAGAATAATGGCATATATGAATCAGTGTTGCATGAGTTTCAATTTTTGTATTAATTATTAACATATATCCATATATGGTTATCAAGATGGATTTTATGTTTTGGGGTCACACCAAGTGATGCTCAGGGGTTGCTCCTGTCTATGTGCTCAGAAATCACTCTTGGTTTGGGGGACTATATGGGTGGCAAATACCCTAAACTTGTGCCACTGCTCTGGCCCCTCAAGATGCATTTTTACAAGAGACATCTTAAAATATGTTAGAATGCAAACAATTATTCACTATAAATATTCTGAATTTAAGTGTAACAACTTATAAAGTTTTCCCATAAATGGATTTATAAAATTCATCAAAGCTTATCATTCTTACTATATCAATGTAATTTGAACACAAGTTTTAATACAAACACGATTAAAGGTAGCTTTTAACAAAATTGTCTAAAGGTCAAAATAGATGTTATTACTTGATCTAAATGAATTAATCAATCAACCTTGTGTTATTTTTGCATTTTTAAAAGTAATTTTTTAGATTATATTATAAAACATTTTAGTTACAAATACAAAAATAAGCATATTTTTTTTGGTATTACTGTTACTAGGAAAGATGTTTAGATCTTCCCACAAGAAAGAATCTGAAGATCAAATTCAAATGATCTCAGATTTGGCTACTGAATATTTCCAGTGAATACTTCTAGCTCACTAAAGCAATTCTATAATTCAGTACTAAAGTAATGAGAGCATCAGAGAGCTCTCATGAGTAAGAGTCTTTCTTTTTTTTTTTAAATTATGAGAACAAATTTGCAAAGAAAGAGGACAAGGTAAAGTTACAGTCGAAGGACAATCATCCATAAACAGAATTCTCAGTAGTCCCATCGATTATATCCCAGCCTTGAACTTTCAGCCAGAGAACATTAAGAAAAACAAAACAGAACCCATATACAATTACTTTGTCCGCCAGATCCCCAGATTGTAGTACATACTATTTCTTAGGAGCACACAATATAATCTAAAGACATAAGGCTTATATAACTCCTTAAACATTGAAGGCAAAGGATATTTTTATATTTCCATGCACATGTATATTAGCTTAAGTTAACCTCAAAAGTTTCAGTGGGTTGTTTTTCTGAAGGATTAGAGTCAAGGGAACATAGTAAAAAACGGTTTTAGAGTGTCATTTGTTTGCATAGGCCCACCAAAACATGAGGGACATGGAAAAAAAAAACCTTGGCCTAAATACAAGGGGACCCAACCCCTGAGGTTTCCTGGCACAAGACCAACTCTAGGCTCCAGGCAAACCAGTTTGTTCAATCCTAGTCATCGTCTGTAGTGCCAATACACCTCCATTCCTCACGTAGTCTCTGTTGTTGGTATCATGCTTCTGTATTAAATATCCTGGGACCTGCATATCCCATATTGCAGTCAGGATGGTGCAGGGCATCCTCTCGTTTCACCTCACACTTAAGGGGCAATAGAGAGAACCATGTCCTGTAGAGCAGGCCATTGTTGCTGTCAAGTGTTCTCAGTGTTAGCAAGAAGTCTCTTTTGAGGAGGTTGATGTCAGAGCATTGGTAGTGTCTTCCCTGGTAGAGGATTGCTTCCAGATGTTGCTATAAAAAATCTTGGATGTTTCGTAGATATCTTGCCTGGTTCCAGTGTGAATGGAGGATGCCCATTCTTCTGAGGTCTGTGCTCAGGGTGTAAGGTCCCATTGCACTGAGATTTGTGTTTTCTTACCTCTATTAGATAAGAACTTATCTATATGTATAGTATTTTCCCATTTTAATGTGTCTATGCAAACAAGATCAATGCCACATAGCGTTATAGGCGCATAGGAACAAGACCAACAATTCCCATGTTATATTTCAATCATAAGGATTAAATAGAGGGAAGCTTCCACCAACACTCCTTATTGAACAGTTCACAAAGAAAATACAAGATAAAAAGTGGATAGAAACGTCATGGTAGAAGAAAATAAAGAGAGAGTTCTATCTGTTAAAGAAAATACACATAAAATATTCAAAAAAAATGTGTCCATTTTATGTTCTTTGAAATAGTTTTGGTATTGTTAGATCCACTGTACGACTTTGGTCTGTGATTAGAACTGTGTGGTATTGAAGATAAGAAGGGTAAATGTGGGATACTGATGGTTGGGAGGAGTATATATTCACCCCCGTGCAGTTTGGGAAATGTAGACTGGTATGAAATTGCGAGTGATGGCCTGAGTACAGCTGAGCAGCTATATGCCACCCCCAGTTAAGCTCCTACAAGTGTAAAAAGGCCTCTGGCATATATGGAGGTCTGCTAAAGGTCAAGGCCAGTGTCTCAAGACTGAGAATCTCGCCCCCAGGAAGATAGGAGGCCCCTTTCAGGCCCCCAGGACCAGAGATCGAACCCCACCACTAAGCCAGTCTCTGGAGCTGGCTTGGAAGTGGGGAAAACCCAGGGTGCCCCATAAGCTCCTCCCAAGAACCCACCTGGAGCTCTGGAAGAAAGAGGAAGAGGGGTACAGGGGAACCCAAGCCCTGCACCCCAACCCTGAGCCGGGCTAAGAGGCCTCTGGCACATACAGAGGTTTGCCAAAGGCCCAAGAGTCTTTCTTATAAAAAAAATTCTTTAGTAGTTGTACAGAAGCTAGATGGAGAGGAAATTCATTCCCGGTAGAGAGAACTATGGTAGAAAAGTAAAGGAAAACTTTATATTTAAGCAAAATAAAGTTTGCCCAGTTAAAATGTATGTGTACATTAGAGATCTAGGTTTCAACATAAGATTATAATTCATATTTTGTGACCATATATCAGACTTGTCTGTTTCTATGAGTTGATGATTTGCTTCCCATTATCAGGGTTAAGATAAACAATATAGAGGAATGAATAATTGCAGCAGATGGTAATAATAAGCTGAGCAAAAATCATCTAAATTTGCAATGCAAAAAAAGGGAACTCTTTGGACTAATGACTTTAGAAAAAAGCATTAAAATATTTTTTAATAATTTCTTTTTTCCCTTTATTTAAATATCTTGATTACATATATGATTGTGATTAGGTTTCAGTCATGTAAAGAACACCCCCTTTACCAGTGCAACATTCCCACCACCAATGTCCCAAATCTCCCTCCATCCCACCACACCCCCACATGTACTCCAGACAGGCTTACCAGTTCCTTCATTCATTCACATGTTTATGATAGTTCTCTCTGTAGCTATTTCTATAACTGCACTCACCACTCTTTGTGGTGAGCTTCATGAAATGAGCTGGAAGTTCCAGCCCTCCTCTCATTGTTCTGAGGATTGTTGCAAAAATGACTTTTTTTCTTAAAACCCATAGATGAGTGAGACTTTTCTGAGTCTCTCTCTCCCTCTGACTTATTTCACTCAGCATGATAGATTCCATGTACATCCACGTATAGGAAAATTTCATGACTTCATCTCTCCTGACGGCTGCATAATATTCCATTGTGTATATGTGCCACAGTTTCTTTAGCCATTTGTCTGTTGAATGGCATCTTGGTTGTTTCCAGAGCCTGGCTATTGTGAATAGTGTTGCAATAAATATAGGTGTAAGAAAAGGGTTTTTGTATTGTTTTCTTGTGTTCTTAGTGTATATCCCTAGGAGTGGAATAGCTGGGTCGAATGGGAGCTCAATTTCCAGATTTTGGAGGAATCTCCATATCACTTTTCATAGAGGCTGGACTAGATGGCATTCCCGCCATCAGTGTATAAGAGTTACTTACTCTCCACATCCCCAACAGCACTGATTGTTTTCATTCTTTGTGATGTATGTCAATCTCTGTGGTGTGAGATGTTATCTCATCATTGTTTTATTTTACATCTCCCTGATGATTAGGTATATGGAGCATTTTTTCATGTGTCTTTTGGCCATTTGTATTTTTTTATCAGATTGTCTGTTCATTTCTTCTCCCCGCTCTTTGATGGTATTTGATTTTTTTCTTGTAAAGTTCTGTCAGTTTCCTGTATATTTTGGATATTAGCCCCTTATCTGATGGGTGTTGGGTGAATAGTTTCTCCCACTCAGTGGGTGGCTCTTGTATCCTGGGCACTATTTCTTTTGAGGCACAGAAGCTTCTCAACTTAATGTATTCTCATCTGTTGATCTCTGCTTCCACTTGTTTAGAAAGTACAGTTTCCTCCTTGAAGATGCCTTTAGTCTCAATGTCATGCGTTTTACCGACATGGTGTTCTATATTAAAAAGGGATGATCAGCACAGATATTGCAGAGATCCAATGGGTAATCAGAGACTACTTTGAGAAACTTTATGCTACTAAACATGAGAACCTAGAAGAAATGGAAAAAATTTTGGACACTTATAACCTTCCACATTTAAATAAGGAGAATGTAGCATATCTAAACACCCTCATCACTACTGATGAAATTGAAACTGTAATCAAACATCTGCCTAAAAAGAAAAGCCCAGGCCTAGATGGATTTCCTAATTAATTTTTTTCAAATCTTTCAAGAGGAGCTACTACCAATCCTAGCCAGGCTCTTCCATGAAATTGAAAAAACCGAGAATACTCCTAAAAAGCTTTTATGAAGCCAACATCATCTTGATACCAAAACCAGACAGAGATGCTGCCAAAAAAGAAAATTACAGACCATTATCTCTGATGAATGCTCATGCAAAGATCTTCAACAAAATTCTGGCAAGTAGGATCCAATGCATCATCAAGAAGATCATACACTCTGACCGAGTAGGTTTCATTTCAGGAATGCAAGGATGGTTTAATATCTGTAAATATATCAAAATCATACAGAACATCACAAGAAGAAAAACAAAAATCACATGATCGTATCAATTGACGCATAGAAATCATTTGATAAGGTCCAATACCGATTCTTGATCAAAACTCTCAGCAAGATGGGAATGAAAGGAACCTTTATCAATCTAGTTGAAGCCATCTACCACAAGCCAATGACAAATATTATCCTCAATGGAGAAAAACTAAAAGCCTTTCCTCTAAATTCTGGTACAAGACAAGGCTATCCGCTCTCATCAGTCCTCTTCAACATATTACTGGAAGTGCTTGCTGTAGCAATCAGGCAAGAAAAAGATATCAAGGGAATTCAAATAGGAAAAGAAGAAGTCAAGCTCTCATTGTTTGCAGATGACATGATACTCTACATAGAAAACTCTAAAGACTCTACCAAAAAGCTCCCAGAAAAAATAGACTCATATAGCAGGGTGGCGGGCTACAAAATTTACACAGAGAAATCAATGACCTTTTTATACACCAATAATAATAGAGAAGAGAAGGAAATCAAGAAGACAATCCCATTCACATTAGTGTCACACAAACTCAAATATCTTAGAGGCAACTTGACCAAAGACGTGAAGGATCTATACAAAGAAAACTATAAAGCCAAGAAATAAGAGAGGACATGTGGAAATGGAAACACATAGCCTGTTCATGGATTGGCAGGATTAACATCATTAAAATGGCAATACTCCCCAAAGCATTATACAGATTTAATGCTATCCTCTTAAAAATACCCATGACATTCTTCAGAGAAGTGGATCAGACACTTATGAAGTTCATCTGGAACAATAAACACCCTCGAATAGCTAAAGCACTTCTAGGGAAAAGGAAAATGGGAGGCATTACTTTCCCCAACTTTAAACTGTACTACAAAGCAATAGTTATCAAAACATCATGTTATTGGAATAAAGACAGACCTTCAGATCAGTGGAATAGGCTTGAGTTCTCAGACTATGTTCCCCAGACATACAGTTACATAATTTTTGACAAAGGAGCAAGAAATCCTAAATGGAGCAGGGAAAACCTCTTCAACAAGTGGTGCTGGCAGAACTGGTTAGTCACTTGCAAAAAAGAGAGCATAGACCCCCAGTAAACATTATGTAGGAAGGTAAAATCCAAATGGATTAAAGACCTTGATATCAGACCTGATACCATAAGGTATATAGAACAACATGTCAGCATTAAAATACTTTATTGAAAACTTATATTCATGTAACTAATTTCAAAGCCTGTTAAGTAAATACCATTTTATCGTTTGCACATAAATGAGTATTAAGTAGTGATGTTTGTCGAAAGATGGCAGTTATTAAACAATTTTAAATCATTCCCTCTCCATTTCATATAAATCTTTCCCCATGTATTTGATACATTTTAGTATTTAAGAATATATGGGCTGGAGTGATAGCACAGTGTTAGGGCATTCGCCTTGCATCAAGCTGACCAGTTTCAATCCCTGGTGTCCCATATAGTCCCCTGAGCCTGCTTGGAGCAATCTGAACACCAAGCTAGGAGTATCACCTGAGCACCACAGGTCTTCCATCCCCCAAAACTAAAACAAACAAACAAACAAAAGAATATATGTTGAAAACAGATAGGCTTGTAATATACTACAAGAATTTAAGACGGGGCCCGGGAGATAGCATGGAGGTAAGGCTTTTGCCTTTCATGCAAAAGGTCATCGGTGCGAATCCTGGTGCCCCATATGGTCCCCCGAGCCTGCCAGGAGCAATTTCTGAGCATGGAGCCAGGAGTAACCCCTGAGCGCTGCCGGGTGTGACCAAAAAAAAAAAAAACAACAACAACAAAAAAAAGAATTTAAGACAAGTAGATTGTGTATCATTTTTACATTTGGTTTGCTTTTCCTATTTCCAATTTATTTTTGTTTACTTAAATTTCTTGCATGCCACACCTGGTGATTCTTAGGGTTCACTCCTGACTCTGGTCTCAGAAACACTCCAGGCTGACGAACCAAATAGGTTGCCAAGGATCAAAATCAAATCAGCCATTTGCAAACTAACATCCAAATCACTATGCTATCTCTCTGACCCATCTTGTTTCCATTTTAAAATAAATATTTTTACAATAATACTGTAATAGAAAGATGTTTGTATATATCTAAGTTGAAGTGTTATCTTTTAAGTGATAAAACAAGGTGATAATATATCATATCTGAGCAAAATTCTTTCAATAAATATTTTAATATTTTTGATGAATATTATGTGTGCTATTAAGCAAACAGTGTTGAAACTACTCAGAATATAAAAGTCAACTAAATACTAAAAATTTAAAATCCTTAGTAATCTTTAAGGGTTTTTTGTTTTGTTATGGTTTGTTTGATGTTTTGTTTTTCGGCCACACCTGGTGACACTCAGGGGTTATTCCTGCTCTGGACTTAGTAATTGCTCCTGGCTTGGGGGACCATATGGAATGCCAGGGGATCCAACAGTGATCCTTCTTAGGTTAGAGCACAAGGCAGACAGCTTACTGTTTTTTTGCCACCACTTTGGCCCCTGAAATTAAGTTTTTAGAAAGAAAGATAAATAAAATAAAAACTAAAGTAGATGATGTTTTATCTAGTAACAGATTCTATGGAGAAAGAATACTGGAAAAGGATAAGGAGTATATGTGAATTGAAAGTTCAAAATCAGAACTGGCATCACTAGCATATATATTATGGTACATATTCATTTTGGAAAAAATAGCAGTTGGGCTTTGTAGATTCTTAGGGATGAAACGTTATTTGATGTCAACATAACGCAGCATTTTAGAGGATACAAGTCTGAAGAGAAATCTGATAAAAACCCATATAACAGTTGGTTCAGATTGATTATTTAATAGTCTGAAATTAGAACAGGGAATTTTAAAAAGTCTTGCAATATTTCTGGCAATGAATGATAGTATCATAGGTAGGGTCATTAGAACAAAGAAAATGATAAGTGGTAGGAGTCTAAAACTACTGAGAATATGCAACTAGCAGGATGTCATAATCACATAAGAAGTTAAATCAAAAAACTTGCACAAAAACTGTGTAGAATTAAGTTGCCAATTTCATTAACTTGCAGAAGATTTTGCAAATGGTTTTAAGTGGCTTTTAAACTTCTTTTAGAATATATAGGTCTATCATTAATAAATAAGAACAATCTGGGGCCAGAGAGATAACACAGCGGTAGGGCATTTGCCTTGCAAGTGCCAGACCAGGACCTATGTTGGTTAGAATCCTGGCATCCCATATGGTCCCCTGTGCCTGCCAGAAGTAATTTCTGAGCACAGAGCCAGGAGTAACCCTTGAGTGCTGCCAGGTATGATAAAAAATATAACCCCTGCAAAAGAACGATCTGCCATTAGATGTAAAGATAAGATTTAGTAAGCATGTAGGGATTTCAAGAGTAACTTTTAGAGTATTTATAGACACTATTTAATGTAACTTGTTTACAAATAATCACAAAGGCAGTAAGGATAGAGAAAAGGATCAGAGAAAAGGATCAGACTAAATCATTTCACTATGCTTGGGTCAAAGCTGTAAGGACACTTTAAAAAAAGATGAATTGGGGTGGAGGCAGGACAAATTTGGTGATAGGAATTCCCCTGATTCAATGTTAATATGTACCTAAAATATTTCTGTGAATGGTATGTAAGCCAATATGGTCAAAATAAAAATTATATTGAAAAAAAGAAAAAATGATGAACATATCCTAGAAGGGTGAAGTTGCTCCAGGCTTGTAGCATGATTGAATTTGCCAAAAATGCTACTGGTTTTTACCAAAATGTTAAAGTTTTGAAAATGTTAGACTATAGTTAGTTTTCAGTTTGATAATATTTTGTTTATCTAGTTCAATGAAAGAAACTAATGGAACATTTGTTGCTACTTGGTCAGAACACTAATTTTAAATTTGGTGATCTAAAATCCTTAAACATTTTAACTAAAATTTAATAAAAAAATTCTTTTGAAAGTAAATATAGTTTCATATTATGAAGACCAAATGTGACACTTACTGAAAGCATTCTCCTGAAACATTTGAATTGTGCTAAGAGTAGCAAATATATCTTGTTTGACTTTCATCGAGTTCACTTTTCTTTCACAAGTACTTTGTCAGTATAACAACTCATGCTTATAGAAACTCACAAATTAAGCATATGATAAATGAGCACAGCATGTCATTGATGATTTTCAAAGAACATAAACTATCCACTATAGTTTCTTCCCTGATCATGTAAACACTTAAAAACAGCTATTTCTACTCATTGGCCTTGATGCTTATGAACAAGTGAAATATTGTTTTGTGCTCTGGCTGTCATTAAATGGTTGACAGATTTTAGAATGGAATGTAACAAGATGCCCATAGTTATCCACGGCAAATACTTCTTCTCACAAAAAAATGTGAACTCAGTCATTTTGTGAATGCTTAAACTACTGAGCTGGTATAACAAACAAGTCAGTAAATGATATAAGTCTCTTACTTCTATAATTGGACCAGAGTTGCTACATGCATTTAAGTAAGTCTTATACCTTACAAGATATAGAAGCAGTCTTTTCCACATGAAGGAATGAAATAAAAGAATATAAAACCAAAAATAAGGTTGAAGATTTTTCTCCCAACTCTGAAAAACTAGTCCTGATACTAAAAGTCAACTTATCAAAGCATGAGGAGCAACTTACTATTTTATCCAGTATATGTCATTGTAAGTAGGAACCTAAAAATGATAAAATGAAATTAAATTTGGAGCAAACAAAACTTATACGTTTATATGAAGGTAGTTGAGAAGAAAAATAAAGTGAAGAAAGATATATTGTCAAAGAACTTTTTAACAGGAAGGTGGACAGTTTGTAGTATGACACCACAATAAGTTTGACATGTGTGATTCTTTCTGAAAAGGCCAGAGTTGCCAGAAACTTCAGGTATACAGTCATCAAGCTCTATGGTAGCTTTTCTAGTAATAAAGATATTCCTCCATCTGAATATCATCTCTATCTGCGTCAAATTAGGAAACATTCAGAAAAAAATAGTCAGTGCCGTGATGAATTAAGGCAATGATAAACAGGGTCCTAGAATCCTCAATTGGTATTTTTTTTATCAAATATAAAATACTATAAAAATTATAAAAAAAAATCTCTCATTTAACTCAGTCTTTGCTCATTCTGCTGTTCTTATTACTCAGGACATTATTTCTTCTGATATCTGTACTAAACATTCTTAGGTATTCTTAGGTTTTCCAGTATTATATTATTTTACTTAGCATATGTTATTATAGCCATTATAAGCTTGCATGCACAATACTCATACATTCATTTTATCTGGGTACTTAACACTTTTCTGACATACTACATTTTTTTTTTATTTTGGGCCACACCCGGCAGTGCTCAGGGGTTACTCCTGGCTCCATGCTCAGAAATTGCTCCTGGCAGGCACGGGGGACCATATGGGGCATGGGGATTCGAACCGATGACCTTTTTGCATGAAAGGCAAACGCCTTACCTCCATGCTATATTACATTTTAATTTTGCTATTTATTACTTAGTTGACTGACATCACTTTTTTTTTTGTCTTGCTGCAGTGGATGCAATTCCCATGATAAGAGAATAAAATTACTTTCTTTTTTAGTAAAGGGGTCATACACAACACCTATTGTGTATATACAACAGTCACTAGCTAGAAGCTGCTACCAGAGTAGAATGGGGTGGGGCCCTGACAGTTTCAAATTCAGATACAGCATCATTAATACTTATTATATGTTAATACATTGGGACCAGGCAGGCACTGAGGGGGCTCTATGACAATAAAATGCTTGGATCTGAGGAGTGACCACAAGGAATGTGCAGTGGGTCAGTCCCAAGCTTTATTTTGGGGCATGCTGTCGTGGATTCTATGGTGTTACTCCCAGACAAGATCCTGGGTTGCTTTTCTGGTGACGCATACTAATTATACCTCATGGTGCATAGGGGCACATCAAAGATTAATCCTTCAATATTTTTGTCATATGCTCCACCACAAGCTATATCTATTGCCATGATTTATATTTTCCCCTTTGCTTTGTCATACATCCTTAACTTGTAGAATGCCTGATACAGTAAATGTTCATATTTTTCAGTGAATAAAATTATTAGTGAATGTTATTATGATTTATGTATTCCTTCCTACTTCAAATACTTTTCTCTTCATCTGAAAATGTTAATATAATGTTCTAATCTCACCCTTTGACAAACAGTATTTTACTTTTCTTTCCTCTGCCCACTAAAATATGATCAGGCATTTAGTTCTTTTCCTTTATCTATTTGTTAATACAGAATATATATGTCTTTTAAATGGGTTGGTTTTCTTATTTTATACAGTTGACCAAAAAAATCTTAGTCATATTCTTTTTATTTTTTCCTGAAACTCTGTACCCAACTACTCCTCACACATTTCTATTAATATTTTATGCATATTGTACATTTATAATATATAATAAATGAATGATTCAGTCTTTTCTCTGACACTTTCACCTGAGTGTGTCTAAGGATTATGGAAAATTTTGTCTCTCTACTTTTTGAATACCTTGGGTAAAAAAATAAAGATTTCATATTTAGCACCTAGGCTATATTTCTGATTAAAATAAGTATTTTAATGATAAAGTTGTAATGATGGTAATACATCAAGCTTATACAAATCTTGGAAGAGTCAAAAAACAAACTCACATGGCAGAAGATATTCATAATATTGATAAATATATTAATTTTTAGAAAATATTTATTTTTTATGATTGGGGTACATAGCACTTCTCAAAACTTACTACTGCCTCTGCTCTCAAAGATCAGTTCTGGTGGTGCTTACATGCCATAGTACCCAGTGTGTGGCCAAGAACAAGAACTTTGTCATTGAAATATCACAGAAGCCACAGCTGTGAGGGATATTTCCAAGTGAGCATATTCAATATTTATGTGCTCCCCAAGTTGTATGTAAATACACAGAACTATGTGAATTGTGCCAACAGTCAGTAAAGAATCATTCTTGTGAGTTCTGAAAGTACTAAACTCCCCCACTGAAGTTCAGTATTGTAGAAATTGCCCCATTACCTCCACCAAAACCCACTGATAATGTTGATAAAGAGCCTTAGTATTGAATACAAACTCACATCGGGGGGAATCAAATGAGAGATATGCTTTTATAAAGATATGGAAACTTGGGGACCGGGTGGTGGCACTGGAGATAAGGTGCCTACCTTGCCTGCGCTACCAAGGATGGACCTCGGTTCGATCCCCCGGTTCCCCATATGGTCCCCCGTGCCTGCCAGGAGCGACTTCTGAACGAATAGCCAGGAGTAACCCCTGAGCGTCACCGGGTGTGGCCCAAAAACCAAAAAAAAAAAAAGATATGGAAACCTAGTTAGATCTATGCAAGGCAAATTTCTCAACCACTGTTTTATCTCTATGGACACTAGACTTCAATTTTTCTAATTAAAATATAAATTTATTTATTTTAAACACCATGCATTATATATTTGCTCATAATAGTATTTTTTTTTTTGGCATTCAATGTTTCAGCATCAATGCCATCACCAGAGTAACATTCTTTCTATATTTAACCCCAGGTTCCCACTTTCCTCCAAACCTGACTTTGGCAGGTATGAAAAATTTAATTAATATTGTTTGTTACAACTAAATGGTAGTGGAATTATCAAAATGATTAAAAGAAATTTTGTGAACAGTGCAATAGCTTGCAATGGCATCATAATATCATTGTCATGTTTATTAAGCTGTTTAATGATACTTGAGCATTCTGTTATTGTTTGTGTTTGTTGAGCATATGTGATTCTATAATAATGTCACATCTAATTTGGTGTCTTCTGACTGGAATGTAAATATTAAAATTTTGAATGTATCACATAGACATGTAGGTGGCAACATGGTCCAGGAATCTGAGGATCTGTTAATTTGAGACAATGAGTTCATATGGTGTCAACATTAGATCATAGAGAGACTATTGAAAGTACAGAAGCTTTGGAGAAAGGGTTAGTCTACCCTGACTCCAAGGAGTACCTGAAAAGATCAACCACAAAAGCTATCTATTATTACTGGCTTTGGACTGTGGCTGTGCTAGAACCTCTGGATATACTTACAAATTTCCCTCTGTAATCAAGTGACAGGAAAAATATTTTACCTACTAAGAATTATGAACTATAATTTATTATTTCAACTATCATTAAGTTATAATTAATTCATAGTAGGGTAAATGTGATAATAATCATCTACTTTAGTTCATAGGATCCTTTTCCTTCTATGCAATGACTTTGAGAAACCTGAATATTCTTTTTTATTTGGAGGGATGTTGGCTTTTGGACTTGCAGTCATACTCAGCATCTCAGAGCTTACTCCTGGCTCAGCTCTCAGGGATCACACCAGGCAGGGATTGAAGGACCATATGTGGTGTTTGGTGAATCAAAACCTGGATTGACCCATGCAGAAGAGTGCCCTACCAGCTCAACTATAACTCTACCCTTTATTTTGGTTCTTTGTCTATATATAAAGCTTTATTTCCATTAGAAATATACACTGTGGGGCCGGGCAGTGGCGCTGGAGGTAAGGTGCCTGCCTTGCCTGCGCTAGCCTAGGACGGACCGCGGTTCGATCCCCCGGTTTCCCATATGGTCCCCCAAACCATGAGTGACTTCTGAGCGCATAGCCAGGAGTAACCCCTGAGCGTCACCGAGTGTGGCCCAAAAAGAAAAAAAAAGAAATATACACTGTAATATATATGTATATGTGTGTCTTGTGTATATTTATCCTAAATTTATCACCTTTTGACTGGACTCAGGACTTAATATTGACTCAATCCACATAAATTCCTCCTAGAAGGGCTTTGGGGGCCATGCTGGATGCCTGACATGGGGGATCAAACCAAGCTTCAAGTAACACAAGTGCTTTACCCACTATACTATTGCTACAGCTCCTCCTTTGAACATTTTCAACTTAGTATGATACTCTGGTTTTATATTTGTTCTTCAGAGATATTTTGTCTGTACTCATAGCCAAGTAGCAGTCCACTGTGTAATAATACAACTTACTTTTCTACTGAAAGAAGTATTTTAGGTGTTTATTTTTTGTTTGTGGTTTTTATTTATTTTTCTAAGTTTTTGTCTATTTTCAAAGTGCTGTAACAAAAAATGTAATAAAATTTATTGCCAGTGCAGTCAGTTAATTAAAGCATTTATTTGCTGACCTTCTGATTTCTAGAGTTGTTGTCAGCATGGTAGCACAGTAGTAGGACAATTTCCTTGCAAGTGGCTGAAGCAAGATGGAGGTGGGTTTGATCTTTGGCATCCCATATGGTTCCCAGATTCAGGTGCAATTTCTGAGTGCAGAGCCAGGCGTAACTCCTGAGCACAACCGTGTGTGATCCCAATCCCCCCACCCCTCAAAAAAGAAACAGATTTCTAGACATGTTTGGTCTACTAAAAAGAAGGGCATACAGAGAGGTAGTGAATAAAATGAACTTTATAGGAACTATAGTAGTTTTCAGAAGCCATAATTAAAAAAAAAATTTAAGAGAAATGCAGACAGGAAAACAAAGAATAAAAAGAAATGCTGTGGAATCTACTATAGCACAGCAAATTTCTAGCTGCTGTGAAGGTACATGGATATGTGAAGAATGCATGACATGTTACATACAAACAGAGTTTATTAAGAGTGAAAAAGTATAAAAAAGTAAAGTAGATGTGATGGGAAAAGAATTTGTCACACTACCTTGAGAGCTAGAATTGAGGCTTCCTTTAAAGTGGTCCTGATATCAGAATATGACAAATATGTATCACTGAATATATTGCTGACATGAATTTCGTTTGTGTTATCAGACTGTGTCCTATTGATAAGTTTTGATGACTGGTTTCCTCTGGTGGTACAGCTGCAGGCTGGCATATAAGGCCCATTATATACATCTCAGGAGAATAGAGGATCTTTTTCTGTCCCTGTTGTCTTGTCTCTGGGACATGGATTGTGTTCATGTTTTATCATGAATCCAAATCTGGAAATAAGAACCTGTCATTGTTGTTTTCACGTCTTCCTTCTTATCTACATCTTGATTTTGTGATTGATTTCAGAATTAGTTTAGTGTTCTCTTTTAATTGTACTTGTCTCTTTATGTTTAATCTCTTTTGTTTCAAAACAGAGATTCTTCTCTTCAAGCCTAATTAAATGTCTCTGGTTAGAGTTAGCCATTTTAACATAACCATCTAAAAGATGTTATCAAATCCATCTAGACACATTTTTTTTAAAATGGAAGAGGGAATGGAATTTTTAGTTACTCAGAAGCGTTAAAGATGACATTAATGACAGGTGATCAGCCATAAAACTTGTGAACTGGAGAAAAGCAAAAACTTTGGCATTTTGTTTGAGAGACTTTAAAAACACTTCATTATAGCCATCAAGCAGGAAGCTAATACTACTTTTGTAGATATGAAAATAAAAACAATGCAAATTAGAGTAATTTTTTGTTGTTTAGTCTTGAGTTTTCTGTTGGGGCAGGGTATTATCATTCCTGGCTTGGTTTTTATATATTATTCCTGGTGGTATTCTCAGTGTCATATTGGGCTAGAGATCAAACCTGGGTCTCTCACCTGCTCAAAGTCCTTTGAATTAATTTCCTGGCTCCTAAAGTTACTATTATTTCCTTATGGATGGAGGCAGTTGGAGGGGTTGAGCAACACTGTACTATGATCAGGATTTATTTCTGCTCTATAATTTCTGGTATTGGTGCTTAGGGGATGATATGAAATATTGAGAATTGAATTTAGGGTTAATTGAACAAGTTATACTCACTTGTTGTACAATCTTTCTATCCAAATTAATATTATTTAGTATGCAATGCGAACTATTAATAACACAATTTGACCTAGTAAAATTAAAAGTCTAATTGACTGTGTTAATGATTCATGAATTGGGTAGTAGTTCAACTAAGTAATAAGAGGGTGCAGAGAAGTATACTAAATGAAAAGATGAGACTATTACATGAGGATAAAATTTTTCTCAGACAAGAACCACTTGTGGGATGTTTGTTGGGTCTTATCTTGCAGGTTGTCTTATAAATTTGGAAATTCCAGATTAATCTCAAATTCTTATTTGTAGAGAGACTGAAAATTCACTTAGTTTAATCTTGACATAAAGACAAAGCGTGAAATTTTAATAGCTGCATTTTGTGTTGAAATATTAGGACTTCTTTGGTTATCTAATTGGTACCCTAATATCCTAACATGCAGAGTTGTTGCTGCAATTTTATTTTAGGGAATTATGCAATCTTACTCAGATCTAGTTGTCCTGGAGCTACCACAGCCACATTCAACAATACTTTGGGATCCATGTGGTACCAAAAATAAAAAGTAGGACTTTGCTCATGTGCAGTACAAAGTGAGATCCAACCACTTTATTTCATTGAACAACTGCTTCAATTTTTAAATTTCATATCTCCTTAAGAGAAATATGAAAAAAAAGAGAAAGCAGAATATATAAGAACTATTGGTGTTTCTATCACTGACAATTTCACAAAGTCATCTATTAATATAGCAGAATATAGATAATTTAATCCAGTATAATGAATGATATACTTCCTTTTAAAAACCTCTTGAGACTAACCAAAGATTATATGAGATGCCTTTTTATGTGGATAAATTTCATTTAAACTTGGCAAGTTACATCCATCTTCCTGATCAGAAAAAATAGAGACAATAATATAATCATGTATTACTTTATCGTGCTTTAGTTATGAGGGGATACATGCAGATCAGAAGCTTTGAAGCAATTCCCTGCAGCCTTCTTGGTAATAATACACAGTGGGTGAGGGTTACAGTGCATCATAACAGGCTTAAAAAGAGTTATGTTGTTCTTTATCCTCTTAAAACTCATATCATGTACCTTTTATGATATTTATTTACAAAAATAATTGATATTTAGTGGAGTTGCTTAGTGATTATTAAAAGGAGGAAGAGGAAAATTAAAGCATGGGGAAAGAAAAAAATGTGAATTTTAAGAGACTGTGAAACTGGGATTTGACTCACTTGTGTTACTGTTTCACTGTGCTCTTCCCAAACACATGTCAAATGAAATAAGAAAAAAGTATCCAGTCTGGAAGAGAAGATGCTGTGGATTTAACCATACTCACTAGGGGGTCAAGGTAAAAAAAAAACTTCTAAAAAAGATATTGAAGTAGTAGCATATAGATAATAGACTCTTTTGTAAACTCTCACACAAGATTCCCTTCCTTGCTATATCTTTCTTAAGAAGTCATTGACATCAGCTTGGTTTTCAAAACAAGCTATTGACTAAATGTCATCTCTAAAACCATCACCTTGACTTTTGTCATCACTGTCCCAGCAAAGGATATTTATGATATCAAGTTCAATCTTAGAATCAGACATTTTCAGTTGCTGATATTTAAACCTGATAAAGAAAAAATATCCCAAAGCCTTTTCTCTAACATAATATAATCTCAAGCATCTGTTTGGATTTTTATTCCTTTGATTTCCTTTGGTAAAAACTTGAGTACATTCTTTAGATTCAAGAGCACCTATGCTTTAGAATAAAAGGTACAGAAATTTGACACTTTGCAGATTAATGATGGATATTGTAAAATAGTTTAAAATGTTTATTTTGTCATGAGAAGTGTCTGTGTCTCAAAAGAAGCTTTCTTAGATTTATTTTTGTGGCAGTATTTCTGTGCTATATCCATTTATAAATAAGGTTAAGTGGCCATAGCCAAATTCCAAATATCACTGTGCTCTTTCCAAACACATGTCTAATAAAATAAGAAAGAAGTATTCAGTCTGGAAGAGTATCAAGATAAATACCCTAAGAAATGCATGTATATATATATATGCATCCCCTCCTATTTATTATTGTAATTAATTAAAATATTTACTTAACACCTGCCACATTCTGCATATAGATAGAATACTCATGCATAATGCATGTATAAATGAATACATCATAAATTATTGTACAAGATTTTACAGTCTAGAGATTAGTAACTATCAGGATGGTTATTCTGATTTCCCAGTGGAAAATATTATTGACTGATTTCAACTCTAGTAAAGAATAGCAGAGTATTGAGGGTCAGAATCAATTTCCCTAAAGCAATATGGTAAGCCAGGTTTGGGGTTAATAGATCTCCCAGATAAAGGTAACATTAAATTTGAAGACATAAATTAAGTTTAAGAGGATGAATTAGGTGTCAGAGTCGTAGCACAGTGGTAGGGCATTTGCCTTGCAAGCACCTGACCCAGGATGAACTCAAGTTCAATTCCTGGCATCCCATATGGTCCCCAAAGTCAGGGGCTATTTATGAGTTTAGAGTCAGGAGTAATCACTGAGTGCTGCTGTGTGTGCACCCCCCCCAAAATAAAAAGAAAAGGTTGAACTCCAGAACAAAATGCCTTTATTTAAAATTGTTACCTTGGCAAGTTACATTCATCTTCCTCTTCTGAAAAAATAAGGACATTAATATTGTTATGTCTTATTTTATCATGCTTTGGTGAAGGAAGGATTCATATAAAAATGGTGCTTTCAATATTCTCCCTGTAGGTGAAACAATTTTAGTTTCTGTAACTACACTGTAAGATATCAACACATAGATATATATCTAATGATACCTTTTCATACAGTACATTACTATAGTAATGACCACAAAGGATTTTTGTGAGAATAAAATAGGAAATGCACTTAGAGAAGTGTGTATTCTGTGTGAAGTGCCATTTATTTACTTGTTTACACTGTATAAACATGAGAGACCCATTGCCATTCATTCAGGTTACATTCCTAAAATACAACAGAATTTAGGAGTTGATGGAAAATCTTTCTATTTGAATGATTACTACCTAGAAATGCTAAATACCAAGTAATGATTTTGGTGCTTTCATAAGGCTTAATAATTGTTGACTCAAATGTTGGTTCCTGAAATGAGACAAGATTCAAGATAATATATAGTAACTTATGTTTGAGAATTTTTCACCATCCTCTCCCCTTTGCATCAAAAAATAACAAGCGTTTGGGGCTGGAGAACTAAAATAGCAGGTAGGATATTTGCCTTTCATGTGACCAACCTGAATTTAATCCCCAGTAGTATTGTCTCCAAAGAACCTCAACAAGTATCCTGAGTGAATATCCAGGAGTAACCCATGAGCCTCTCTAGATGTTGTCCAAAAGCAAAATAAAACAAACAAAAGCAAAATGAAAGCATACTCCCAAGCTCTTTCATATTAAAGAATTTTTCTTAAAATATTCATTTTTACAGATGGCATATTAATTAAATTATTAATTTATTCATCACTTGCTAGCCAATCTCTTTACTCTTTCCAATACAGGTGTTTTTCTAAAACAGAAAATTTATCGGGAGGTGATAAATGAAGATCACTGATATCCATAGAATTAGCAAAAGAAGTTTGTCATTTTTAATATACTCTAATATCCATTCATAAGATAGACCCAAGTTCTAATTTTAGCTTTAGGGTGAAAGTTATAGTATTAAAATACAATATTTTATCAAGCTTAAAATGCTAAGCAGATAACACTGTTTCTTCTTATACGGGGGACCATATGGAACTCCAGGGGATCTAGTCACGGTCCATCATAGTGCAACCACGTGCAAGGCAAACTTCCTACCGCTGTGCCACCGCTATGGCCCTGAGAAATTTAACATTTTAAAAATATTTATGTGACAGTTTACTTTTCTCTTGAGATAGGTCCTACCTATGTGAATTTTGAAAGGACACAAAGGCCTAATAATGGCTTATAAGTTATGTTCCTTTTGGAATCTCTACGATGATTTGTAATGAATCAGTTCTATGCATTTCAGTTGTTACTAAACAATTTATGTAATTTATTTAGTTATTCTTTCTATGTGAACTTGGAATAAATAAGTTTATCTTTTAGGTTTGTTAGTATCCCTAATGACCTGTGAAAACATCTATCATATTACCTTTTATACCCAGTACATGTTTCTGCAACTGCTTAGGATTTTCATGAAAATAAGATACAAAATTCAGTACATTATTTTGGTCTAAGTCTTTTAGTTAGTAGGTCGTTGGTACATTGAATAATTAATATGGTAATATACTATGAATAGTAGTATGATAATCAGGGCAATAATAAAATATAGTTAACATTAATATTATTTTCCAGTAAGCTATTTATTCTCTTTTTGTGCAAAAAATAATTGTCTGTGTTACTACCTT